>JAVYIG010006236.1:85000-121659 GCA_035222895.1 Strongylocentrotus droebachiensis | reverse complement strand
TTTTATAATCCAGCTGTAGATAAATAGGTTTTAAGTCGTTTGGTCTACATGCAACTACCATTTGATGATTATCATTATTTTAAGTAAATGATTAGAGACCAATGGAAATTAGATCAAATAAGTGATAGACCAAATGGGTAGTAGACTTATTGGAGATTTGACAAAATTGAAATGAGACCAAATGTAGACGAAATATAGCCCATGTAGATAGTAGTCAGTCGGGTGCTGGTTGTACCGTGGGGGGAAACTAAATTATTTTCGAGAGCGGAACAACGAATCGTCTTCATTCTCTAAAAATTTAATGAAACGTCGAAGCGAGGGGGAAACTGAATTTAGACAAGGATTAAGAGTCGAGAACGGTACAAGGAATCGTCTTCTTTCTGTAATGATTTAATGAAACGTAAAAGCTTCTGCGCTTCGCGTGGGAGGGGCGGAACTGAATTTAGACAAGGATTAATCGTCATAACGGTACAACGAATCCTCTTATTTCGCTAATGATTTAATGAAACGTAAAAGCTGTATTCAGACGAGGATTATTTTCGAGAACGGTACAACGAATCGTCTTCTTTCTCTAATGATTTAATGAAACGTAAAAGCTTCCGCGCTTTGCGCGGGAGGGGAAAAACTATTTTCAGACGAGTAGGCACGTACGGAAGGGGGGGGAGGGTTAGGGGGGTGGACCCTCCCCCTTCGGTTTTTCATGTGTGTATTTTGGAGCAACCCCCTCCCCTCTTCTGTGATTTTATTTTTTTTTATTTTTTTTAATTAAAAAAATAAAATAAAAATATGCCAATGGCTGACCTAAAAAAGGTGACCTCACCCCCCCCCCCCCCCCCCAATGGAAAAAAAAGGGTCCTCTTTCCCCCCCCCCCCCCCGCTTATTTAGCGGCTGGCTGAGTCGTTACGATTTTTTTCGGACCAAAAAAAAAATGGCCCCCCCCCCCCTAAGAAATCCTGGATCCGCGCCTGTGTAGCCCAAACGGCAATTCACCGATTAATGTCATTTCAATAATGATTTTCTTTGGCCGGTGATTGTTACTTTTTATAAACGCAAAACAAATGAATGGAGGTCCGTTTGACTCAAAGTAGGAATGGAATTTGACAATTTCCAAAAAACTTTGGTCTCGTAAACTCGCTTTTTGTGGACCTTAGTTTTTGGGACCTTCTGTTTTCTGGGAAGTGTTGGCTATAAAATCGAAATAGACCTCATCATAGAGTTAGAATTTGTTCACCTTCTAACTTAAGTTGCACTCATCTTCATTTAAAATGATTGTCCAGCATAGCAACAGTAAGCTCAAGAGAGATTGATTTAGACCACGTGAATTCGATAGCTGAATTTTTTTTTTTATAAACGATCCTTACCGCGGCACTTGATTGTCATAGGGTCTGGGTCCCATTGGCCGGTCTCGTTGCAATAGGAGAACCCTGGACCAGACAAGGTCCTGTCACCAATACAGTTCAAGATCACCTTTGAATCTACTTCATACAGGTCACTTTGAGGACCCTCGATAGTCACCTTTGGTGGAACAGAGGGTGGGGAGCAGTCTGAAATGAAATAAATGACAGTGAAAGAAGTATGGGCTATTTTATTTAACAGTTACAAGATGATCACAAAGACTTTCGTTATCTCATATTGACTTATTGTGGATGAGAGGAGGTCTATTTTTAATTGTCGTGAATTCGCGTATAAGTTCACTTTTACAAATTGTATTCTGATCTTTCTGATCTTCTGAGAAACAATGAGTTGATATTTGGGTAGAAGATGCACCCCTGCCCCCCCCCCCCCTTCACGTCAAATGCACACACGAACTGTTACCATCCTTCCGCGTCCTCCCTGACAATGATCATATATTGCTTCTGGATTGATAAGGGCCTCACCCAGTAATTCACAAGCGAATGGTGGACTCCATGCCCCATCGTGGCAGGTTGCAGCTACGGAATTCACACCGTCAGCTAGGCTGAAACCACCAATGCAGGCGAATGTCACCTCAGAGGCGTGTGCGTAAGAACCAGTGCCATGCTGTTCGATGGAGCTTGACAATCACCTAAAGTTTAACAAAGTTAAAGAGAAATAATAATATTGTACACATAAAGTAAATAACACAGCAGAATAAAATCGGCCAACATAATATGCAATCAAAATAGGTACACAGGCTGTATTAATTAAACAGCTTTACAATAAATCACATGCATCTTTAATAAAGAAATATCGTTGATTTGTATCACTTCCACAAAACTTGAAAGCGACCCTGGGCTCAATATATTTGTTTAAATATGTTTCTACAAAGAAAGTTAGTCTGAGTTCTGATCCTGTGTTAAACGAAACATTACACCCAGCGTCGAGTTAACTAAATTTAGTTAGTATGATACACATCGTCGTAGTTTTCGTCTTGCTCAATGTTCAAACCTTCTCCATAAGGACAATTCTAAGCTATTTTGTTCCATGTTTTCCCTACGACATCATTGTTAGCATCTTTATGATTGCATGAAATTGATTTCCTACTAGAAGGTTTTATCAGACCAAATAGCAACATTGAATTTGATGTCAATTTATATTCAAAACTCCATGATACTTAGTAAGACATGACATGACCAAATACCTTGGCAATTGTCCTCGGGCTTGCCTCCCCAAAACACTCACACCCACTTTTTTCTTCTCCAATAGTTTCTTTTAATTGACTCCAAACAATACAAATTAATCTTAAAAATAACATACAGTTGTTTTTCCTTGACATGAATTCAAAACATTTTCATTACATAGATTGTACAATTGATGAAAACAAAAATGAAATCAGTTGTACACAAATAACCCCATTCAACCAAACACACTACTACTACCCCCCCCCCCCCACTCCTCCCCACCATGCGACAAACACACACACACACACACACACACACACCACCCGACCATACTTCCACCACACACTGTTCCTAGTCTCCTCAGAATACCCCAAATTGGAGCGACAGACAAACAGAAACAAACTATTTACAACATTTTTTTAAAAAATCATTTAAAGGTACTATGTCCCTTTTGCAGCCATCCTCAAATGCTGTAGACTTTGCAGGAATTATGAATATGTCATGTATGTCCTATCTGTCCAATTTAAACGTTAGCAGTGTCCTCATATTCAAATTATGCAAGGAAACCCGTTTACTTGCTAGACTTCACTGTCAGACACTATTGAGTGACTGACTTGTCTTTTTTCTTCTTTGGTAATAACATACATGAAAAGAGTTGTAAAGGGTACATAAGCATTTGTCTACATCAATAACCCACTTCTTGTGATGGCCAAGATTAAACTGATTGAATCTGTGCGCAGCATAAAACGTATGACCATTTGGTACAATTGTCTGAAAATCAAGACTATTACTTTTGGGCTCTATAGCCCTAAACTCGATTTGACAACTAATAGTCGTTATTTTCCCACTTGAAGACATTTTCAAGCCCCACCTTTTTTAGGGAAGTTCTAAATTAGTATTATCTTTCAAATGCAGTTGGAATTTAACTTTTTCATTTTGTTGGCCTGCAAATGGGACATAGTACCTTTAAACGAGGCTACAATAGCCACATTAGCACAGTGTTAACAGTTCATGAAAACTTCACTTGTTCCCACACATCACATCCATGCACCCATCACCACACACGCACACCAACACGTACACACCCATACACACATGCATGAATGTATACGCCTTAGGCCTTATGGCCTAAACGAAGAAGAGCGATTTTTCTCCTTAATGATATATTTTTCTAGTTCGATAGAAAATGTATACATTTCTCATACATACTTAGGCATGATGGGTCCGATGTGAAATCCCACGTTCCATCTGACAAGCATGACCCGACATCATCTCCTTGTAAAGTCCCGCTTGAGCAGGAGGCAGTAACTGTATCATGCGTATCGTAGGTTTCCTTTTCTGGTGTGATCACCACCCCCGTAAAAGTTGGTTTAGGGCAGGGCACTCCTTGTGCTAAATGATGATAATTGTATGAATAATATAAATTACAATAATGATGATAATAATAATAATTTAAACAAATAAAATAATAATAACATTACTTGTATTATTGTTATTATTATCATCATTATCATTACCATTATCATTATCATTATGATAACTATCATGCATCAACAATTTATTGGTTTTTGATTGGTTGAAAGCTCGTCACGTGACCATAAATATTTCAACTATTTTAAGGTTGCCCTGAAAAAGTCCTATATGAGAGGAATATTTGGAAGTACTATTTGGGAGTTTTAAAAAGAATGTTATTATTTTTATTTTTTTTTAATTAATTTTATTTTCTTCAAATCTTAATTTAATGAAAATAAAATATTTTAATTCTTTTTAGTTAATTTTTTTTTTCTTTTTTCTTCTAATTTTTTTCTTCTTCCCAAAATGGTATTTTTTATAATTTGTTTTTATAAATAAATTGTTTGATGCAAGATATAAAACAAATAAGCCATGCCTTCTATTCGAGGTACTGGTTAAAACTATGGGCCTCGGTGACTCCAAAAGTACCATTTGTGTCACCTCTTGCGCATAGTTTTAGCCAGAACCTCTCAAGACAGTGTATATTTGTATACTATTATTGCTGCTGTTTTGCTGTTGTTGCTCTTGTTATCATCGTTATCAATACATAGCTTAATTTACAACGGCCTTTTTCCTTAGGATACAAAAGGCCAAATAATATTATAAAAAATGATGACGTGGATCCTGATCAAATAATTGGGTGATAGCAGACATGTGGCCTGTCATTTATTGTTCCCAACACGTAGTTTTATAATGAAATTCGACAAGTCTCGTTCATTATCCAATTGTGACTTCACCTGCGTGCAGTATATATTCACTAAAGTACTCACAAACATGAATTATTGGTATATTCTTTTGTTTGCTTACCTGAACAAGACAGAAACGGAGGGCTAGTATCAGAAGGACTCCAGTAATCAGGGGATCCAGCATAGCAATAGTACGTGTCGGGTCCTGACTTATCGTAACCAGTAATGCAGGAAGTAGTTAAAGGATAATATAATTCGTATGTTTCCGTGTCAGGATCAATTCTGATGTTTGGGTCAAGATCGGTAGGCCTGGTGCAAACTGAAATTGAGAGAAATAATACGTCTGCTTAATAAACTATTCCAGCAAATCTCATTTTCATGACTGAAGCGATTGCATTGGCTGCTAATTAGACAACGCATTTTGTTACAGATCTTGACTATCATATAAAATTGTCTGCAAGCCCCTACCTTCCTTGCAGTTCAGACTGCGTCATACTCCATGTGCCCAGAATAAATATATGATAATGCTCTTCAGGCTCTGTAACACGACTGACCTGCTACGATCTGCCTGCCTGTCTCCTTCCTTATATGTTTTTAAGAAGGCTCTGAAAACTCTCCTATTCAATGATTATCGTTAAATTTTGCTACTTGCGTGATAATGTGTTTGAACTCTGTGAAGCGTTCTGAAACCATTATATATATGTAAGAGTGTTATATAAACGAAATTATTATTGCACACATTATGGCTTCAATGTGACTGACTATTTCTTAAACAGTAGCCGCTGTTGCACTGCGAAAAAATGGCCATAAAAATATCTGTCAAATGAATTTGTACCAATTTAGACTTACGGCTGCAAGATATAGATTACCCTGAAATGATATGAAAATCATATATGTATGGGGCAAAAATAGATTTCCAATTTTAAAATATTACATTTTTGAAACAAAAATCATGAAAATCATCTTTAAAATTTAATTTCGATGTAGTTCAATCTTAATTCTATCGAATCTCAAATCAGTGTAGATAATCAATTCAAATGCCAGCAACTACTTTGAGTGTATGCCTACACATCTGACATATTGACTTATTGTGAATACAGATGACTTCTTTTTTTAAAGCAAGGTGTACCTTTTTTAAAGCAAGGTGTACTTGCTTTGTACAGTAGTGGCGGCTAAAAAGTAAAACAAAGTATATTTAACCTTCATCGGCCCTCCGCTTATATTGCGCGGCACAGGGCGAGAGAAAAACAATTTTTAATGAAATTATAACATGACCGCGAAGACTTTCCAGAGATCAACGTGCGTCACGTATTGAAATGTGAAAACTTGACGATGACGTTACGTTATCCGAACATGATTTGATTATTAGGGTATTTGAATTACGGTTCAATAAGTTTAATTCTTAAGGGCTTTATGAGCCTTTGTTGTTAATGATGAAACATTTTCCCGAAAATAATGTGAAAAGGTAAGTAGAAAATAAAACAGGAACTATAATGTTAATAAAATCACATACCTTGTAACGAACGCTGCACAGAGCATAGGGTGATTAGCAATCCTATACCGACAGAAAGAGGTGATTTGATCGCCGCCATGTTTCTGCTTCTCCTCGCACAAGAAACACACGAAATAAAGCATACAAAGTGAAACAAAAAGAAGCCCAACCAGCAGTATAACCAACGAAACACAATCTACAATGAGATTTCCTGTAAATCTTTTGCAGACTTTGGTCGATAATAGTTGTATAATCCAAAACAAACAGTTTACTTTCGTCGTATCATCTAGAACAAACATACCGTAGTTGTATTGTACAGCATAAATCTTTTTTGTTGTTGATCTTACTTGCTGTGATATTCATGATTGTGATTTAAACAAATATACCGAGCCTTAATGACTCACCACGTGACACACGGTGACCCCGGATACACATAAAAATTCTTCACACCCAGATAACGATACAGTTTGCCAAAGATCAGATTCTTATCATAGGGGGGGGGGGGGGGTCAAAATTCAGGAGGAGAATATTGGATTATTAATCATTTCCAATGATATAATAGATAAGATAATACTTTCGTCGTATCATCTGAAACAAACGGACAGCATAAATTGTAATGCTCTATTCTATGGTCTACCCCAAAAGCAATTGAATCGTGTTCAGAGAATCCAGAATACAACAGCGAGGCTCATAACAGGTGCTCGCTCTAGAGACCCAATTTTACCTATATTGTTTAATCTCCATTGGTTACCAGTTGCAATACTTGTATTTTTTTAAAGTAGCTATTCATCGATTTTAAAAACTAACTTTAATTTCATTATTGCAAAGGTGAAACTTTAATATGACAAGGTAATTAAGATCCAAACCCTTTATAGTAGTTCGGAAATTGTTCTAACTAGTTTATAACCCAACCTCCCCGTTTAGAGACAGTTCAACTCATCCCCATTTCGTTCTTAGTACATTCGAACGCGCTCCTATCGTGCTGTGCAATCCCGTTCTGGTTCGAGAACTAAACAAAACAGCGCGTTCTTCCTAATTGATGCTCTACCACATCACGGTGCAACACGTTTCTAGTAGGATCGAAGTACGGCAATTCCGTTCGTAGTACGTTCATCTCGGTTTAAGTACGTTGGCACTCCGTCTAATTGCAGGACGGGGACATTTTCTGAACAGGCTCAAAGTTCTAGAGCACCCTTCCCGTCCAAGCCAGTCGGAGCCCGTCCATGAAGTTCTTAAAAAGATCGTAAATAGTTGCTAATACGTTCTCTCCGTTCGCACACAGTTTGAGCCCGTTTGGCAACATTTTCCAGAACGTAGTAAGAACTAGTTTGATGTGATGGGGGCTTGACTTGAATGTCTTCATTTGCAAAGATTGAAGCGTTGAAGTTGAACGGGAATGAGGAATGGCGAGAACGCGCTGAGTTTTTATAGCTCCCGAGCCAGGACGGGATTGCACACGCTCTAGGAGCACGGTCGAACGCACTAAGAACGAGTTGAAGTGTCTCTGAACGGGGTGGCCGGGTTAAAAACTAGTTAGAACAAGTGGTGAACTAGTTAGAATGGGTTTGGACGTATTGGGAATGAGCCCGGCCCCCCCCCCCCCCCCCACTCAGTGTTATTTAGGGTACGCATATGCGTGTTCCAACCGACCCCCCCTTTTCAGCAAAAGTCCGGTGTGTAAAGTCAATACGGCTCGACCTTTTTCTTTTGTATACGAGCCTTTTTCCGCACCCCCCCCCCTTTTCAGCAAAAGTCCGGTGTGTAAAGTCAATACGGCTCGACCTTTTTCTTTTGTTACGAAAAGGACATTTTGGCAACACGCATGCGGTCATTTTGAAACCTGAGTGGGGGGGCCGGGGGCCGGGGGCCGGGGGCCGGGGGCCGGGGGAATGAGGTAGAACTAGTTAATAATGGGTTTAAACTGACTACGGACTGGCTCGGACTGCCTGGAAATGGCAAATTTACCCGATCTGAACTTGATGTGAACTGACTGTAGACGGGATACAGAGGAGATGGACGTATTGAGGACTGTTTATGAACGAACTAGGTTCGTATTATAGACATTTTGACACATTCTGCCCCGACCACAATCCGTTTAACGATTTTCTAGGACGGTTCCAGAAAGTAGTAAGAATTAGTTTGGTGTGATGGGGGCTTTAGGTTGGACATGGTTCGCACAAGCAGACAATAGGGACTTTTAGATTTGCGTGGACTGATACATGTGACGTCCATTCAAGGCAGTGCATTAAAAGGACGTTGATCGTAGCAATCCACGTTGTCGTTGTGCAAATCTAAAAGTCCCTATTGTCCCATAACATCTCACACATTTTCAGTGCCGGTTTTATCATATTCTCTTCAGTTCTTTCTCTTACTTCACTACCATCAGGCTAAATGTTTAATCTATTGCCTCACTCTAAACCCCGCTTATGGTATTATTTTTCAGATATTCATTTATGTTTTAAAGCTCAGAATTACCTCTCTTCATACTACATATCAGAACTTGTTCATCAGTACACACCAAGACACAACCTCAGATCATCCTCTCAATATCTTATTTCTGTTACGCCTTCTAACACACACACGTATGGCAACGCAGCCTTTTCAGTCTCCACTCCTGTAATCTGGAATTCTCTACCTTTAGGAATAAGAAAAATTAACTCAATTGCAATTTTTAAGACTGCTGTCATAACTCATCTATTTTCAAAGTAATTATTATTTTTTGTAGTGGAATATCATTTGATGTAATTTAATTTGTAATTTGTATGTGATAATGCAATTATCTATAATTTGTATGTAATAATGTAGGCCTAATATGTAATTTGTATGTGATAATGTAAGTTGTATGAATGTAATACTTTAAAGTGCATAGAGAATTTTCATCGATGATTATTATGCGCTACATAAATCACAATCATTATAATTAGTATTAACTCATTTTGTTGCTGATCTTACTTGCTGTAATTCTTATAAATGAGATTCGAACAAATATACAGTGCCTTAATGACTAAGCCCTGGTTTCACAAGGTAACTCAAAATAATTGCACTCACACGCATAACATTTACAATACAGCAATACCATCTCTTTATTTTGGGTTTAAAACTTTTCACCAGTCCCTGCTGTGGGCCAAGACAAGTTTTGATATTTCAAAAAACAAATATACACAAGGCTCAACAAATATGTAAATGTCATCAAAAGTTAACCTCTAGGATAATTAAAAACTTCAAATAACATCGAAATCAGATTTTCAACTCATGACTTGCAAGACTTTCTGTAACTCTAATTCATTCTCTCCTCCTCTGACTCTCTGGAACTTGGTCCTGTAATTGACTTATTTTCCCTCACAACTATCTAACTTCCCTTTTTAAGTTTCACATAAACCTGAATTCATTGAAATTCGGTCCTAAACTAACCTAGCTATATCCCACAATAATTTACTTACAAAGGGTACCCTTTTCAGCCACGGCGTATTCGGTATTTGCCAGCATGTCTCCATGCTAACTTCGGCACATGATATCCGTTATGATAAAACATACAAACTCTTAATACATTAGGACTTTCAACCTAATAATTCACTCCGCATTTTATGCTCTTTTATGCCTGAAGTAGATACACATCTCAATATCCAAAACGATTTATTTTGAACCCGATACCTCATCTCTTTCATTTTAACAGAAACCACAAATGCTTTACATCATTACAAACGAAAGAACACTAAGGGACCGACATCATTTTCAAAAATAGAATTTAAGTCTCGATAGTCGTCAATGAATGTGGATACGCTAATGTCATGTATATGATAGCTGGGAATTCAAATCAATGTTTCCAACTTTGCACGTATTACTATTGAAAATGAAATCCTAACACAAATGATACGGATTATTTACAATAATTGCGCACATTCATGTTAACTGGCACTTGAGTTATTATCGTGGAATTAGCCATTTCTTCCAAATATGAGATTGAGTCTGCTAATCTTTCTGCTAGGGTAATTGTTTGATTGTAAGCCTCCATCTACACACAAATATAAGTAAACTTGTATTGTATAGGAACGTTAGTCTGACGTCATACGACTACTATAGTGATCAATAATTTATGCAAGACATCTTAACACATTTTGCCAAAACTCAAACGTAAGCTGCATAATTTAAAAGTGAAAGCTATAGTAACCTATACAACAAAAAAATCATTAAAAGTAGTAGAGGATAAAGAAGAAGAAGATCAAGAAGAACAACAACAACAACAACAAGAAGAACAAGAACAAGAACAAGAACAAGAAGAACAAGAAGAACAAGAACAAGAAGAAGAACAAGAAGAAGAAGAAGAAAAAAATATATATCAAGCAACCCGGGATTCTTCTGATAGTTTCTCGTCTGTCAGATCAATTAGGGCTCACTCCTCATATCTTTATTCACTGTATGAGATTTAAAAGATCAAGAAACTGTTTGATTCAGATTAAAACAAATAACGAAAATGTAATGTTTTCAGCAAAGTGCCCTTTAAAAATAAGCGGTTGGAGATGGTTTCATTTTGAGCTTTTAAAGTGGGTTTAGCATTGGGTTATATTCTCGGCATCAGTCTTACGTATATAGGTCAGCATAATTCTACTCCCGTTTCTCACATCTATTCATCTGTCTGTCTTGTTTCGTTTTTGTCTGTGTTTCAGTCCTTTTACTCTTAGTATGTTCCTGTTTCTCTTGTTTATAGCCATTATTTAGTAGTCAGTAGATTTTATTATACTTATTTATGTTTATATTTTCTCAGTTGTTTAGTTAGTTTAGTATGTCAGCATTTAAATGTATGCATTATTCTTATCTGACGAGTTTGTTTTTTTACGACATACTTATAAGCTACTCATGAGGGACCTTAAATCCACAAGCCTTGCTTTCTTTTGTAACTCCATATTCTGTTAACTTATAATTATTTCCATGTAATATTTGTAAAGTGTGTTATGAAAGAAAGATAAATAAAACTTGAACTTGAACTTGAACTTGAACTTAAGATATATGTACCTTGTACTTGGTCTGTCATCCTTCGGGGTTCAGCCTTCTTTTTAGTTTTTTTAGAAGGTGCCTTTCCCATCGTGAAGGTATCCAGGCTAAAAAGAAATAGAGAAACATAAATGATACATTGTCACAAACATGGAGTCAACCGTATGGCGGTTCAATTTTTTCCTGAGGCACACGTCCTAACAATTGCTTGGTTTACTTACAAAAATTGTTATACATGTAGATGTTTCTTTCCTGGGGACCTAGTGATGATTAATTCCATTAACGTGTTATTAATAAATGAATTACAGTCTATATTATGCAGTCCAGTAAACCGCATACCCGCTTGACCGAATCCTCATGAGAAAATGCCCGGATTCGCGGACCCTCTTCTCACCTCTCACCTGAAGGTTCACGAAACCGAACTGTTCTAATTGGCTGAACTGTAGGTTACATAGTCAGGTTCTTACAAGCGACCGACACACAATGAATAATTCGTGAATTTCGGTCGGTCTCGGGGACCTTTAGTCGCCTGGTCCTGGGAATCTCTTTCGGTCTTGTGGGACTATAGGATTTCCCGTCTTTACAATCTAACGGACTGTAAATGAATTAACCATAGAATTCGGGATATGGAGTTGTAATTCCATACACACTAATAATTAAATGATGATATATAGTGTACCATAATTCAGGCCCTCATAAAATTACACGTTTTGTTGTTTTACAAAAAATAAAAACCTTATCAATATCATAAGCGCAGAGGGATCAGGTGTATAAATTCGTCAACATGAATAACTGTGCCTCATCTCCAAAAAGACACATCACAAAACTCAGAAAAAGGAGAGTTGAATATTTGGGCAAGAGACGTCAGGCCTACCTACACCCTCCCCTTCTTCTTCCACCGGACAGTCAAACCACCAATACTTTTACTGCCCTTCCGCCTCCTATTCGATGATACTCATACATTGCTTCTAGAATAATAATGGCCTCACCAGTTGATTCACAAGAGATTGGTGGACTCCATGCCCCATCGACACAAGTTGCAGCTACGGAGTCCAATCCGATACCCAGACTGAGCCCATGAGAGCAAGAGAATGTCACCACAGAGGCGTGTGGGTAAGAACTAGTGCCATTGCTGTTCGATGGAGCTTGACAATCACCTTCAAGTTTGACAGAGGTAAATAGAAGATGGTCCACAGGAAGTTAATAACTCAGCAAAATCAAATTGGCAAATATATAAATGCCCAACACAATTGGAATGCGGGCTGTCGTATTTAAAATCATCTTGACTTATATTACATCCAACTTAAAGAAAAATCGATGATTTTATCACTTCCGCAAACTGTAAAAGCGCCGTTGGGCTCAATTTATGTTCAAATAAGGTTTCCAAAAAAAGTTAGTGTTTTATCAAACGTAATATTACACCAGGTGTTGGGTTTAACTGTATTTATTCAGTATGATCGAAATACGGATCATTGTGGCTCGCGTCTTACTGCCAACAATAATGCTAAAACCATTTTCATACATTATACAGACAAGATCCCTACAACATATATTTTTCTTGTTTGTATTTTTATGATTGCAAAAGGGTGGTTGCCTACTTGAAGGACTTTTATCAGTCCAAATACCATGATAACATTACATTTGATGTCAATTAATGTTCACAGCCCTAAGATACTTGGTTTCATTTCAGACATGAACTGATCAAATACCTTACCAAATGTCCCAAAACACTCACACCCACCGTACTTCCACGCACATCAACGTCCCATGCACGCACACAAACACACACACGCACAGACGCACACGTACATGTATGTGTGAATGTTTGTGGGCCTATACGAGATAGATCGATTTTCTCTTTTAAAGGGAGTGCGGCCTGACGAGACTACGTGTCTTTCCCGCGACTACGGACGACGCGACCGCAGCAATCACGTGCGTGCAACATACGCGAAACCGAATCGTGAGGAGATAACTTCGGTCTGTTTTGCAATGTAGAGATCAAGTCGCTGACGGCCGTTAATCAAGTCCAATCGTTTACGAGCAGTTGTCCAAAAGAACTTGACGTAGATGGCGTTAACCGGTATTTGCCAACCTACACTCCGTTTAAAATAGCGTCTTTTTTATTTTGATAGAAAATGAAACAATTGTCATACATACTTAGGCATGATGGCTCACTAGTGAACTCCCATGTTCCATCTGACAAGCATACCCCAACATCATCTCCTTGTAAAGTCTTGCTTAAGCAGGAGGCAGTGACTTGCTCATACGTATCGTAGGAGTCCTTTTCCGGTGTGATCTCCACCGCTGGGTCCGTAAAAGTTGGTTTAGGGCACGGTACTCCTTGCACTAAATGATGATAATTATTTGAATAATATAAATGATAATAATGATAATAATGATAATAATAATAATAACAGATTACTACCACAGGGTCCGTAACATTTGGTTTCGAGCACAGTTCCTTAGAGCATAGGCAATGAAAAACAACGCATAAGGAAGGTGATATTTGAAAAACAGAAAGGAAAAAGGCAAACGCCAAACGCTGTCTCGCCGGTTTATTGCCCTTTTGTCTAAAAACCATTTCGTTTACAATTCAATTGGTCCATTTCCATTTGGTCTACACCCAGCTATACATACATGTATATACATATATGAAAGAGATAGAGAGAGAGAGACATATTGGCAGAGGCAGGCAGATACGAGAGCAGGATAAACAGAATTAATACAGGAGTACATGGCATTAGACAAATTGGGAATTAAACTTACTGGTTATTAGACTTGATGAACAATTATAGACCAAATGGGTAGTAGACTAATTTGAGAATAGACCAAATGACTATTAGCCTAAATGGTCATTAGACCAAATGATAAGTAGACGAAATGAATATTAGACCACGTGAATAGTAGAAGGGCTGAGTGTAGACCATATAGGAATAGACTAACTGGCTCTAGACCAAACGCCAATTCACCATCTTGCCTGGCTTCTCGCGATGCGAGTGGGGAAAGAAAATGACAAATGAGAATCGGATGAAAAGGAAGAAGATAAAAGGAAATGTATAAAAGGTGGTGATATGAAACCCACACTATCCGCCATGTAACCAATTACCATCTTAATTCGCATTAAGGAATTTTCATCCACCGAATAAGACCGAACGTTCGACACGATGGTTGTTCCGTCGAGACTCGGCTACGCCCAGCTCCACGACGGTAATACCTGTCTAGTCGGGTCTCTACCCCCTACTTGAAGACTCCTAAATGAAATGAGTGCAACTTGCATTGGTTCAACAGCAACATGATCAGAAAATACATTACAGTTCTTTTGCCGTCAGGGGAGAATTCCGAATCCCGCGGGATATCTTTTTAATACGCCGGTGATTCACTACGAATTATGATAATAACTATCTACAATTTTCTTCGCTCACAAGTTAGCTATTGGCTTGAATACTTTTGCCTCCCCGACCTCCAACATCGAACCCCCGAAATGTCCAGTATTTCGAGATTCAAAATCTGGTCACCCTGATCACGGGTTTCTATTACTGAAATGTATATATATAATTATGTATATACATATTCAAATAATGCATGTATTGGACTTTATCCGGTCAGAAATTAAATATTGCACTGTATGCACATTCTTTTCATTTGTCTATAGTTCATGTAATTATTTTTGTTTTTAAAAACCCAAAACCATCCGAATGTCGGCCTACCTGTGCACTTCGAAGTATCTGGATTAAGATTCCAGGTACCATCCGGGTAACAGTAGCTATAATCCGTTCCTGACTGCTCGTAACCAGGTGAGCAGGAGATGATAATTCGATTAAAATCTCCGTAAGAAGTCTTGTCAGGGTCTATCACAAGGTTGGGGTCCAAATTGGTAGGCCTTAGACAAGCTGAAATCATGCATATTCATGTGTAGAAAAGTTGACATTATTATTCAATTGGGTTCTAGGACAATTACCCCCTGGACAAGCATCCCCCGAAGACAATTAACCACAACCTAGGACAACCACTCCGAAAACAGTAACCCACCCCACCCCCATCCCCCAGAACATTACCCTCTGTTCATTAAAGGCACTATGTCCCTTTTGCAGCCAACATCAAATTCTTTAGAACTTTGCAGGAATTATGAATATGTCATCTATGTCCTATCTGTGAAATTAAAACATTATCAGTGTCCTAGTATTCAAATTATGCAAGGAAACCCGTTTACCTGCTAGACTTCACTGTCAGACACTATTGAGTGACTGACTGAGATTTTTTTTTCTTTGGTCATAACATACATAAAATGAGCGGTGACAGGTACATGAGCATTTGTCTACATCAATAACCCACTACTTATAATGGCCAAAATTAAACTGACTGAATCTTTGTGCTGCACAAAACGTACGAATATTCGGTAAAAGGGTCTGAAAAATCAGATTATTACTTAGGTGATTGCAATCACTTAAGTCGATTCGACAACTAATGGTCCTTATTTTCCAACTAAAAGCCATTTTCAAGTCTTTCATTTTGAGGGAAGTTCTAAACTAGTATTGTCTTTCAAATACCGTTGGAATTTAACCTTTTCATTGTTTGGCCTGCAAATGGGACATAGTACCTTTAAAGGGTAAATCACAAAGTTTCCTTTGCAGAGAAAAACAGTACAAGTTACCACTTAAGATAATAACAGAATATATGCGCAAAAACTTTGAATATATGTAAAGAGATAGAATGTACATGGGAACGTGCCTAACTATATGAGAGAGATTCACTAAAGAGAAATTAATGAGATACAAATATATACAGCGATTAGGAAATAGTGAGACAAAGACGTCACAACTTGATAAATAAATTGGCAATTTGTAAAGTGATTGTCTTAGTTTTTCATACATAGAGCCTCCTTCAGACATAACATGACCAAATACTTTGGCAACTGTCCTTGGGCTTGCCTCCCAAAAGCCTCCGACCCACGCACATCCACGCACCAACCTCAACACACGTACACACACACTCGCGCGCACAGACGCACACGTACACGTACATACAGGTATGAATATATTATGTGGGCATATATGAGAAAGATCAATTTTCTCTTTTGAGATAGCATCTTTGATTTTGATAGAAAATTAAACAATTTGTATACATACTTAATAGGCATGATGGCTCAGTCGTGAAATCCCATGTTCCATCTGATAGACATCGCCCTACATCATCTCCTTGTAAAGTCCCGCTTGAGCAGGAGGCAGTGACCCTCTCACCCGGATCGTAGGAGTCCTTGTCTGGTGTGATAACCATCGCAGGGTCCGTAATATTTGGCTTCGAGCACATTACTTAAGTTAAGAGCATAGAAAAGTGAAAAAAACGCATTAGGAACGTGACATTTGAAACAAAAATGAAAAAGGCAAACGCCAAATGTTGTCTCGCCGGTTTATTGCCGTTTGGTTTAAACCAGTTCTTCTACCACTCAATTTATTGGTCTGTTTCCACATGGTATACACCCATCTATACATATGTCCTTATAATAATTTAATCATGAATGATGATAATCATGAAATTAATATAAGACCTTATGGATGGTAGACGAAATGGGCATTAGACAAACTGGGATATAACTATATAAGAGAGAGAGAGAGAGATGTATACATATAGGCAAGGGTAGAAAGATACGAGAGTACGATAAAGAGAATTTAAAGGAGAGTACCTGGCATTAGACAAATTGGGGATTAGTAGGGTGATCATACTGCCTGTGCACACAGTCTGCCCCACGAGCATACACATACACAACAGCAGTCAGTTGGTAGAAATAGCAATTTTTGTAAATTTATTTAAAAAAAAACTAAACAATATTTTTAAATTTTTATTTCACATATATTTCAAGCATACCTTTAACTACAATTCTGTGTAGTGGTAGTTTCATTGTTATAGGCATGTGGGAAATATGTTAAATTATTTAATTAGAATATTGTCTTTTCAGCCATGTGTGACTGACATGGCCCGCTGATCGCCCATTGAATTGCATTGTTATTCTGCGTGGTGAAAATGCACCTCAATGTATAAATCTCCCCTACAAAAAATGCAATATCCTCATGTGCTTCACTCATTAAATCCATTTGTTGTTTACACTCAAGGTAGCCACAACTGTACTGGTGTTACCAAACTTTTTTCTCTCTGAAATTCTGTCCCTGTGGAATGTTATGGCCTGTTGAATGGTTTCTCGGAAAAACGTCATAAATCCTAAAATTTGACATCTTTTAAAAAGAAAGGTATAATGTGATGTAGCTAAAAGTCTGCAAATTCTTATCATTTGATCGTTTTTTCTGAATAATTTGTGAAACACATGAGGAAATAGCTGTGACGGTGATCCAAGTAATTTTTATCGCCATATTTTATTGGCATTGCACAAATATTTGGAATTCAATGTTAATATTTGGTGTAAAAATGATCTATAAATAAATGATTTAAAAAATGCCAACAAAATGAACAGTTTGACTTTCATATATAATTAGCTGAAATGACCTAATTTGCATAGTTGATGAATATTCATGATTTTTTGTTGTTGAAATAAAATATATTTCCATACCTGTCTGATATACATAGGTTTCACTGATGTATCGTGTTCGGTTTTGATTTGAATATTAATTAGGCGGACTTAGTTATTTTCACAACTTTTTCACATCTGCAGATTCGCAAAAATGGCAAAAATTACTTATTTTGTTGGCTTCTGTTTTCAAAACGGTAATAGATATATGAATTTTCTTTTTTGTATTTTTTACCACAAAGATGATTATTCAGTGTCTGATAATTTAATTTATTATTTGTGTCTAAGAAAGTGATGATTTAAGTTGTCAACTTTGTCGAATTTTGCCATTTTCGACAATTTGACCATTTCTGGCAGGTTTTTCGGTAAATTTGCGATTTCAAAAAAATGGTATAAAATCACAACGCATTTACCGATTTCAATTCTGTTTTTTGTTTTTTGAAGCTTTCATAATGCTTGATCATTTGCAATCATCAAATAACATGTGTTTGTTGTACTTATATTTGGTGTGCTATACCTAGGATTAGACTTACTAGTTATTAGACTAGATGAACAATACACATAATGGGTAGCAGACTATAGACCAAATGACTATACGCCGAAATGGTCAATAGGACCAAATGATGAGTAGACCAAATAATTATTAGACCGTGTGAATAGTAAACGGGCTGGGTGTAGACCATTTGGGAATAGACTAATAAGGTAGTAGACGAACTGGTTGTAGACCAAACAGCAATTCACCGTATTCCCTGCGTTTCGCGATGCGAATGGGAAAACGATTGAAAAAGGAGAATCGAAGGAAAAGGAAGAGTATTAAAAGAAATGTATAAAAGGAGATTATTATGAAACACGCACTATTCCTGTCAGCAATAAAAGATTGTTCGGAAATTTTCATCCACCGAGTAAGACGGGTACTAGACCGAAGTTTAGTCTATTTTATCGACGCGTTGGTTGTTCCACTTAGTATAGGCTATGTCCTGCTCCACTGCCTTCCTAAAGCAAATGTCCATTTTAATGAAGAATGTTCCCATACCAGACGGTTATTTCTGTCTAGACGGGTCCCTATACGCTTGCTTGAAGACTCAGAAATTAATTCAGTGAAACTTGCTTAGGTTCAACAGCATATGGTGTTCAACGTACATTAAAGTTCTTTTACCGTAAGTGGAGAATCCCGCGGGAATTCCGCGGGAAGAACTATCCACAATCTTTTTCGGTCACCATTTGAATACTTTGCATTACCCGTCCTCCAACAACAAACCCCAGAAATGTCCCGTGTTTCGAGTTTCAAAATCTGGTCACCCTGATCACGGGTTTCTGTTGTAAAAGTTTATGTTCAAATAATGCATGTATTGGACTTTATCCGGTCAGAAATGAAATATTGCACTTTATGCAAGTTCTTTTCACTTGTCAATGGTTCTCCATAAATGGAGGCATAATTCATGCAATTATTTCTTGCGTTAGTACACCAAGACCATACCTGTGCACGTCGCAGTATCTAGATTAGGATCCCAGGTGCCATCCGGGGAACAGTAGCTAGAACCCGGTCCACCTATCATCTTGTAACCAGGTGGGCAGGAGATGATAATTCGATTATAAAGTCCATAGGAAATCTTGTCAGGGTCTATCACAAGGTTGGGGTCCAGATTGGTAGGCCTTGCACAAGCTGAAATCATGCATATTCATGTGAAGAAAAATTGGCATTATTATTCAATTGAGTTCTATAGGACAATCACCCCCGAAAAAGAAAACCCCTTAAAAAAATACTCCCTAGGACTATTACCCCTGTGGACAAACACCCCCCCCCCCGAGGATAATTACCCCCGAGGACAACCAACCCGAAGGTACACCACAACCAAGGCCAACCACCCTAGCGGACAATGAATTGAGTGATGGGGCAAGTTTGATATAATTACGTTGAGTGTTCCAAAATGTTGGGGCCTGTATAGGTCTCATAAGGTCTATTTGTAATTGTCATGAATTCTCTTATATTTTCAATTTAAAAAAGTGTATAGATAATTTCTTTGATCTTCTGAGAAACAAGAGAGTTGATGTTCGGGCAGGAGACCAGCCCTGCCCCTCCCAACCCCCAGCCAACCCCCCCCCCCCCCCCCTCCGCACGATAAATGTGCGCCAATACTCATACTCGTATAGTCAAAAGTGTACGTATAGGGAAATGTACACCAGAACCTTATACATTGCTTCTGGATTAATAATGGCCTCACCCACTAATTCACAAGCGAATGGTGGATGCCATGTCCCATCGTCACAAGCTGCCGTTACAGAGTACCCTACGGTATCTAGGGTGTACCCCTCATTGCAGGAGAATATCACCACAGATGCGTCTGAGTAAGAACCATTGCCATTACTGTTCGGTGGAGCTTGACAATCATCTTCAAGTTTGGTAGAGATAAAGAGAAATAATCAGGTGGTCTAAGAAAATAACACAGCAAAATCAAATTGATAAAAATACAAATACAATCAAAATTGGAATGCTGGCTGTCTGATTTAAATCAGCTTCAACACCGAACCCAAGAAATGTCCAGTATTTCGAGATTCAAAGCCTGGTCACCCTGATCACGGGTTTCTATCACCGAAATGTATATATATATATATATGTGTATACATATTTAAATATTGCATGTATTGGACTTTATCCGGTCAGAATTTAAATATTGCATTGCATTTGGTGTTAACAGCCCAAGACCATCCGAATGTCGGCCTACCTGTGCACGTCGCAATATTTGGATTATGATTCCAGGTACCATCCGGGTAACAGTAGCTATCAGCCGGTCCTGACTTCGTGTAGCCAGGTGAGCAGGAGATCGCAAAGTGTGTCCAATCTCCGTATGAAGTCTTGTCAGGGTATATCACAAGGTTGGGGTCCAGATTGGTAGGCCTTGCACATGCTGAAATCATGCATATTTATGTGAAGAAAAACTGACATATTAAAAGGAGAACTAACCCCAAACAATAAAGTTGTTCTGATAGATTTATTGCATTCTTGCCCATCAATCTATAAGATTCCCCACCAAATTGTATGAAAAGGCACAAAGCAAGAATAAAGTACAGTTTCTCGGCAAAGCATGGGCATCGCCATTTTCTTGATTGAGTGACATACTTTGTGGAGTAGTTAATCAACTAAATGTATGCACATTTATGGATGCTTCCTTCCAAGGTGTTTGTGGTGTTGAATTATTTCATTCACCTGCTATTATCCTTTGTACTCCAATTGCCAGAACTCAAATTGCATAAATAAGTTGGTGCTGTTCTGGGCTGAAGGTTTCGCATAAATGAAATAGATTTTTCATCCGCTATATTATAGTATTTTTAAATAAATGAGTTACAATTGTGTCCCTATTATATATTTTTCACCAAATGTAATTTTTACGTTCTCGGCTATAATTATCCCTTAATGAAAAGTAAAGGTTTTGTTATTGAATTAAAAGTCTTTCCAATTAAAGCTTGGTGCATGATACATGTACGTAATGGTACGTCACATTTTCAAGAAAATGGCTGCGCCCATGTCATGCTAAAAGGCATTACATCATGTCAAGAAATCTTCATTTATATATCTCTTGTACACGTTCGTAAGATTTATTGTACATCAAAAGGCATTATGCTGTATATTATGTATTGATAATTGTATTACATAAGCTATGATATACCCCCCCCCCGTAAACAGTTAACAGAGATCAAATTTTAGACAAAATTCAAATACTAGGTGGAAAACCTAATTATATATACATTTGTGACTTTTAAGTTTGATTATGAATTAATTTACTGATTTGTTTTGCAATAGTAACAAATAGGTAATACATGGTGATTCGATGACTCATATAATCAAGCACGACGATTAAGTATTATGGCATAAACGTATTAATAGAAAATAGAAAATAGATGAATGAACATTAAAAAACATTTGGACTATATTTATTATGAAAAACGTATTAACAACAAAACAAAACACCTACAATACTATTATTATTGTTTGATGTGCTCCGCTCTATACTGTTTAAAGCTAAACCGAATTGAAGCAAACGCTTTGATTTATATATCAAAGATGTTTTAAAAATGTAAATGTACGATATAGTAGATATACATTTAACATCTTTGATATATTACATGTTCAAAGCGTTGGGTTCAGCTCAGAGTTCGAGAAAATACACAAAAGCACAATTAATTCTCCATACTAGGAGAAATGGTTTTACAAATTTTTGCCTTTAAGGCTTTGTCGAGTAATGATATTATTTAACTTTTATCTACACAAATATACATACACGACGCGTGTTACTTTACTTTATATCTTACATACTTTGTTGCAATGTACGCTCAACACGGCATAGCAGAATTAGAATTCCGACACAGACTGAAATATTAGGTGATTTGATCGCCGCCATTTTCCCGCTTCTCTCCGTACAAGAAAACACGGAAAATGCACACAATCTGAAACAAATAGAAAGACAACCAGCGGTTTAACTAACGAAACACAATCTACAATAGATTTATTTGTAAATCTTTTGCAGACTTTGGTCGACAATAGTTGTATAATCTAAAACAAACAGTCTACTTTCGTCATATCATCTAAAACAAACAGACAGCATAAATTTTAGTTGTTGATCTTACTTGCTGTAATATTCATAAACGAGATTTGAACAAATATACCGAGCCTTAATGACTCACCACGTGACACACGGTAACCCCGGATACACATAAAAATTCTTCACACCCAGATAACGATACAGTTTGCCAAAGATCAGATTCTTATCGTAGGGGAGCGTTAGGGTCAAATTCAGGAGGGGAATACTGGGTTATAAATCATTTCCAATGATATAATAGATAAGATACTACTTTATTTTCATTATTGCAAAGGTTAAACTTTGAAGTCTTTGATATGACAAGGTAATTAAAATTCAATGCTTGGATACATTCGAAGTAATGATTATATTCAATTACAAAACGTTTAAATACAGCTCCGCCATAGCACCCGAAGAGCTCTCCGAACGCTGCTCAGATGTGTGACATCACAGGTTGGACGTGATTTGCACAATTAAACGATGCCCCATGACATTTCACACCTTTTCGGTGCATTTTTTGTCATCTTCTCTTCAGTTCTTTCTCTTACTTCACTACCGTCAGGCTAAATTTGTAATATATTGCCTCACTCTAAACCCCGCGCATGGTATTATTTTGATGAAAAATGCAGCGATAAAACAAATTAAGGAATCTGTCGCTTGTAAACAAAATCAGCTGCATACACCGCGGTATGTTTGGCGTTTCAAGAGGGAACAATTGTATTTTGAAAAATAATAGCATTGCAATTATGTTCATTCTTTATGGGATGTCGTCTGCTTGGGCAGTATTGGTGCATTATGTGATGTCATTAAAAACCTCGTTATTTTTCTGGCGAATCTCTCGTATATCCCAGGTGCTATGGAGGTGGTTTTATTTGTATTTGTTTTTTAAAATAAATCACCCGATATGTAGTTGACCTAAAACTTGTACAATGGCCATCTGTTAGCTACCAGTTTCTAGTGATATTTGTCATATTTGTGATTTTCTTTGAATGTCCACTTTAAGATATTCGTTTTATGTTTTAAAGCTCAGAATTACCTCTCTCCACAAGTCATCCTCACAGTATCTTCTTCTGTTACGCCTACTAAACACAGAGACATTATGGCAACGGAGCCTTTTCAGTCTCCGCTCCTCTAGAATTCTCTACCTTTAGAAATAAGACAAATTAACTCACTTGCAATGATTTGTATGTAATAATGTAGGCCTAATATGTAATTTGTATGTGGTAATGTAAGTTGTATGAATGTAATAATTTAAAGCGCATTGAGAATTGTCATCGATGATTATTATGCGCTATAAATCACAATCATTGTAATTATTATTAAATCATTTTGTTGCTAAACTTACTTGTTGTAATTTTCATAAATGAGATTCGAACAAATATACAAAGCCTCAGTGGCTAAGCCCTGGTTTCAAATGGTAACTCAAAATAATTGCACTTACACGCATACCATTTACGATACAGCAATACCACCACTTTATTTTGGGTTAAAAACTTGTACACTAGTCCCTGCTGTAAGCCAAGACAAGTTTTGATATTTCAATAAAGAAATTTACACAAGGCCGAACACAAATATGTAAATGTAATCAAATGTTAACCTCTAGGAGTCTAGGGTAACACTTAAAATAACATCAAATTTAGATTATCAACTCGAGACTTGCAAGCCTTTCTGAAACTCTTACTCCTTTCTTCTTCTTTTTTTATCTCTCTGGAACTTGGAATAGGTCCTGAACTAACTTAGCTATATCCCACAATAATTTACTTACAAGGGGGATCCCTTTCAGACATGGTGTATTCGGTTTTCCCCAGCATGCTGTCTTTAACCTTTGCATATTATATCACTTATGAGAAAACAAACAAACTCTCAACATACATTGGGATTTTCAACCTAATAATTCACTTCGCATACTATGCTCTTTTATGCCCGAAGTAGATACACATCTCAATATCCAAAACGCTGAACCTTTGTAGTACATTTTCTTGTGAACCCGATACCTCTTTTGTTTAATGCTGTACATTGTCATTACAAAAGAAAGAACAAAAAGGGACCGATATCATTTTCAAAAATAGAATTTAAGTCTCGATGGTCGTCAATGAATTTGGATACGCCAATGTAATGTATATGGTAGCTGGGAATTCAAATCAAAGTTTCCAACTTTGAACGTATTACTATTGAAAATGAAATCCTAACACATATAATACGGATTATTTACATTAATTGCGCACTTTCATGTTATCTAGTACTTGACCTATCATCCCGGAATTAGCCATTTCTTCCAAATATGATATTGAGCCTGCTAATCTTTCTGCTAGGGTAATTGTTTGATTGTAAGCCCCTATCTACACAAAATATAAGTTTACAAGTATTTTATAGGAATATTAGGCTGACATCATACTACTAGTATAGTGATCAATAATTTATGCAAGACATCTTAACACATTTTGCCAAAACTCAAACGTAAGCTGCATAATTTGAAAGTGAAAGCTATAGTAGCCTATACAACAAAAGCATTCATTACAAAAGTAGAGGATAAAGAAGAAGAAGACCAAGAAGAAGTAGAAGAAAAAGATCGAAAAAGAAGAACAAGAAGAACAAGAAGAAGAAGAAAAAAAGAAGAAGAAGAAAAACATATCAAACAACCCGGGATTCTTCTGATAGTTCCTCGTCTGTCAGATCAATTAGGGCTCACTCCTCGATATCTTTATTCACTGTATGGGATTTAAAAGATCAAGAAACTGTTTGATTCAGATTAAAACAAATAACGAACATTTAATGTTTTCAGCAAAGTGCCCTTTAAAAAAAGCGGTTGGAGATGGTTTTATTTTGAGCTTTTAAAGTGGGTTTAGCATTGGGTTATATTCTCGGCATCAGTCTTACTACACTGTAGCCTATAATCTAGGCGGAGTGCCGAGCTTTTTTCTTTGCTGCTAGACTAACCCTAAGCAGAACGTCTGATACGGCGAGACTACGAACCGTGAGTCGCGAAGCGGCTCACCGCCTATAATCACTGGTCTAGCTTTAGTCGTTGTTTTTTTTATTATCGACCATGAATCCGTGGCAGTTTTTCGTACAGAAAACTGCCACGGATTCATGGTCGATAATAAAAAAAACAACGACTAAAGCTAGACCAGTGATTATAGGCGGTGAGCCGCTTCGCGACTCACGGTTCGTAGTCTCGCCGTATCAGACGTTCTGCTTAAAGGGGGTGGATCGCCAGTTTCCATGTGCAGAAGGCCATAATTCGCTGACACCAGACTTGGTGGAAATACCATTAATGGGGGTACAAATTTGCACACAGCAAACCCATAGTCCAGTCAAGAATTACCCCCTAATCTCTCGGAGAGCTCGAGAGTCTTCGGGCAATTCAAAGCATTACATAAGGTCCAATGGTCATAAAACTCAAGGCTAACCCTGGTGATTGACAACACCTGTTATTGGGTAAACACCCGAACGGTGTCGAATTCCCCATGAGAGCCGACTACTCAGTGACTTTAAGGTTAGTCTAGCAGCAAAGAAAAAAGCTCGGCACTCCGCCTAGATTATAGGCTAACTACACTGTCGCTCATATAGGTGGAATATTTTTAGTTTTACCTCAATTTATGAAATTATTTTAAAAATTATTTTAAAAATAATAGATCTAGATACAAGTATACATTCTCAGATTTTATTGAACAATAATTTGCAAATGTGTGTTTTGCGTGACTGCTAAAGCATGTGCATGCTTCTATGCTTATCAAATAGGGGACCTACGCCCTTAAGTCATTAATGACAGTAATGAGGATTAATGCCCCACAAAAGGGCACTAATATAGCACATCGACACGGTTTTGATCCTGGGGCCTTACAGTTACGAGGCCATTGCTTTGTCACTGAACCATTATTCATAATACGAAATGAGGGTCGCTATTCATAATAGGAGAAGAGGGTTGCTATTCATAATAGGAGAAGAGGGTCGCTATTCATAATACGAAATGAGGGTCGCTCTTCTCCTATTATGAATAGCAACCCTCTTCTCCTATTATGAATAGCGACCCTTTTCTCCTATTGTGAATAGCAACCTTCTTCTCCTATTATGTATAGCGACCCTCTTCTCCTTTTATGAATAGCGACCCTCTTCTCATATTATAAATAGCAACCCTCTTCTCCTATTATGCATAGCGACCCTCTTCTCCTATTATGAATAGCAACCCTCTTCTCCTATTATGAATAGCGACCCTCATTTCGTATTATGAATATCAACCCTCTAGTCCTATTATGAATAGCGACCCTCATTTCTTTTTATGAATAGTGACCCTCATTTCTTATTATGAATAGCGACCCTCTACTCCTATTATGAATAGCGACCCTCTTCTACTATTATGAATAGAGACCCCCTACTCCTATTGTGAATAGCGACCCTCTTCTTCTATTATGAATAGCGACACTTTACTCCTATTATGAATAGCGACCCTCTTCATCGATTATGAATAATGACCCTTATGAATAATGAACCTTATGAATAGCGACCCTCATGTTGCATTATGAATAGCGACCCTCATTTTGTATTATGAATAGCGACCCTCTCGTCGTATTATGAATAGCGACCCTCATTTCGTATTATGAATAGCGACCCTCATTTCGTATTATGAATAGCGACCCTCTTTCTGTGTTATGAATACCGACCCTTGTGTAGTATTATGAATAGGGACCCTTATGAATAACGACCCCGATTTCGTATTATGAATAGCGACCCTCTTTTTATATTATGAATACCGACCCTCTTCTTTGATTATGAATAGCGGTCCTTATGAATAGCGGTCCTTATGAATAGCGACATTGACCCGCTTTAGCAGTCACGCAAAACACACATTGTCCAATTATTATTCAATAAAATCTGAGAATGTATACTATTATCTAGATCTATTATTTTTAAATTATTTTTAAAATAATTCCATAAATTGGGGTAAAACAAAAATATTCCAACTTTATGAGCGACAGTGTAATAATAATAATAATAATAATAATAATAATAATAATAATAATAATAATAACAATGATAATGTTTACCCCGTAACGTCGAGGCGAATCATGAAGGGTAGAAATAATGATGGTAATTTTTAATGACCCCGTAGCCTAGGGAGAAAATAGATCATGAATTTTATTGCCACATGTCAAAACTATTTTGTTAGCCTGTTAAAAAATAAGAACGCTTATATTTTATTATCATTACTACCACTACTAATAGTACTTCTACTACTACTGCTACAACTACTAATACTGCTTATACTAATACTTCTACTACTACTCTTATAATTATAATGAAGAATTTGACAATCATATCATTAATATTATCATTATTATAATTATCATCCACATCATTATCATCATCATTTTCATTATATTCATTATCATTATTATCAATATTATAATTGTTATTCTTATTATCAATGGTAGTGGTAGTATTGATATCATCATCGTCATCATTTCATTATAAGAATTCATATTGTTATTGATGCTGCTGTTGTTGTTTTTATCCTTATTATCATCATCAATACATAGCTTAATTTACAAGGGCTTTTTCCTTAGGATACAAAAGGCCAAATTATATGATAACAAATGATGACGTGGATCCTAATCAAATAATCGGGTGGTAGCACACGTGTAAACCAGTCATTAATTTTCACAAACACGTAGTTTTTATAATGGAATCAACAAATATCGTTCATTATCCGATTGTGACTTCACCTCCGTGCAGTACATATTCACTAAAGTACTCACAAACATGAATTATTGATATACTCTTTTGTTTGCTCACCTGAACAAGACAGAGTCGCAGGGCTAGTATCGACAGGATCCCAGTCATCGGGGCTTCCATCATAGTCAGTCCAGCAATAGTACTGGTTGGGTCCTGACTTATCGTAACCATTAATGCAGGAAGTAGCAAAAGCATAGTATGTCCCGTATGTTTATTGGTCAGGATCAATTATGATGTTTGGGTCAAGATTGGTAGGCCTGTTGCAATCTGAAATTGAGAGAAGTAATACGTCTGTCAAATTTTCATGGCCCGTAAGCATGGCCATGTCACTCCTTTGCTGAAGCAATTGCATTGACTGCCAATCAGACAACCAATAGTGTTCAAGAGCTTGAATATCACATAAAAATGTCTCCTTACCATTCTGCATTCGTTCGAGTTCAGGCTGCACCATACTCCCAATTCACCATGTGCCCAGAACGGTTTTAGGACACTTACCCCTGGACATCCATCCCCGGATAACCACCCCAGTCAACTACCCCCTATATAGGACAACTACCCCTAGAAAAACTACCCCTTGGGCAACCACCCTCTAGGACGACTACCCCCCGGAAAAACTACCCCCGGACAACTAACCCCTAGACAACTACTCCCTTGGAGAACTACCCCCGGGACAACTACCCCCCCAACAAGTACCCTAGGAAACTAACCGCTAGGACAACTACCCCCTACGACAACCATCCTCTAGGACAACTACCCCCGGACAACTATCTTAGGGGTTAGTTGTCCTTTGGGTAGTTGTCTGGGATAGTTGTCCCAGGGGGTAGTCGTCCTAGAGGGTGGTTGACCTAGGGAGAAGTTGTCCTAGGGGTAGTTGTCCTAGGGGGTAGTTGTCCTATAGAGGGTAGTTGACTGGGGCCGGTTATCCGGGGTGGATGTCCAGGGGGTAGTTGTCCGGGGATAGTTGTCCCAGGGGTAGTCTTCTTATAGAGGGTGGTTGTCCTAGGGGGTAGTTGTCCTATAGAGGGTAGTTGACTGAGGCCGGTTATCCGGGGGTGGATGTCCAGGGGGTAGGTGTCCGGATACGGCCCAGAACAAACAGTTTAGCTAGTTATAATGCTGTTCAGGCCTTTGTATTAAACGCGACTGTGCAATGACCTGCCACGATCTGTCCCCCTGTCTCCTTCATTATATGTTTTAAGACAGTTATCAACAAAAATCATGAAAATGATGGTTGTATTTACTTTCCGATATCATTTGATCTGAATTTAATTTAATATAATATTAATGTTGAGATAATCCAATCTTCTTTTATATGATCCAAATTCATTTCAGATGACATCAATTATTTTAAGAGTCCACATCCGAAATATTGGGAATAATGTAATAATTTCTTTGTTTAAAAGCAAAGTCTTGGTTTTTACCGTAGTGGCAGCTAAAAATATTCCGTTCCATTCTATCTGAATTATTCTGTTTTTTGTATTTTTATAAAGGTTTTCTATTTGTCAAGTTGTATGATTTGTATTTAATGACACGTCGTGTCTGGAAGGTTTTTACCGTAGTGGCAGCTAAAAAGTTAAATAAAGTATATTTAACCTTCATAAGGCGAGACAACACATTTTCATTGTCTGCAGTTTTTGATTGAAATTATAACAGGATCGCAAAGACTTTCAAGATATCAAAGTGCGTCATGTATTGAAATGTGCAAACTCATATTCCAGACGTAATCCGGACATGACTTGATTATCAGGGTATTGAAATTACCGTTTAATAATAGTGCCGTCTATCTAGAAATTCTATTCCGAGGCTCATTTATTATTACCCAGGCTTTAGCCTTGCTGCCATGACAGCGCTCTAGCATTTCAAGGAATTAATTCATGCCAGGTACCCATTTACCTCACCTGGGTCGAATGTGGCAAATGAAGATTAATGCCTTGCCAAAGGACATTGGTGCCGTATCGGGGATCGAACCACGACCTTTGAACTTCAAGTCAAGTGCTTAAACCACTCGACTTCGACACTTCTACTTAGCTTTGAGTTTTTTCAATATGAGTTTAATAAGTTGATTTCCTGGAGGTCTTATTAAAGCCTTTATTGTAAATGACGAAATGTTAACCCGAAATAGCCAAAGAAAAAGCAATTATAATGTTTAACAAATCACGTACCTTGTAACGAATGCTGCACAGAGCATAGGATGAATAGCAGTCCTATACCGAGTGAAATAGGTGACTTGATCGCCGCCATGTTTCCGCTTTTCATTCACAAGAAACACAGAAAGTGAAGACAAGCTGAAACAAAAGTAAGCCCGACTCGCAATAAAACTAACGAAACACAATCTACAACAAATTTTCGATAAAACTTGTGCAAACTTTGGTCGATAACAGAGTAACAGACATATAACCTCAAACAAACTTTGTGTCGTTTTATCTAGAACAAACAAGCAGCACAAAGCACTTTTTGTTGATCTTACATGCTGTAATTTTCATAAATGTGATTTGAACAAATATCCAGAGCCTTAATGACGGACACGTGACCCACGGTAACCACAGATAAACACATTAAGCATTATTTACACCCAGATAACATTACAATTTGCCAAGCATCATATTCTTATCGTAGGGGAATACTGGGTTATAAATCGTTTCCAATGATATAAGAGATAAGATTCGTAAGGCGCCAAATCCACTTAAAATTAAATATTCAACGCGCACTAGTGCAAAAAAATAAAACAGCATACAATTTAAATGCACAAAAGTAGGCCTATCATTTGACAAGGATAACAATATTAAGTCTAATCAAACAGATTTGTTGAAGATTTGTTGAATTTGTTGTAACTCTTCTGCTGATCTGCTATTCCTATTCTCTCGAGGGAAAGTTTTCCACAGCGAGGCATGAACACACCCCTCCCTCTCCACAGGTATAACATTGGACCATTACATAGTATTTTCTTCTTGTGCTAGAAATGGCAATCCAACCTTCGTTATAAGTTCGTTTGTTTGAAAGCGGAACGATAAGGGCATCGTTATGGTGAAAATTCGAAATAAATCATATCAATGATAATGAGTTTTTGAAATATGAGATCACTAAATTTATGCAAATCTCAAACTGGCAATGAGTTTAGTGATTTGTGATGTATCGACGACAACTCTCCCGTTGGTCGTGTACAAAAAAATATCATATGTTTCTATATTTCTCCTTAGCGCCTTCTCCTTGGGGCACTAATCGAAATATATTGGGGGTAGAATAAATAGTTTAATTTGGTCATCTAAAAAGAAATGACTCTATTAAATCATACAATATGAAAACTTAACATTTATAATTATTGTGTGTGTTAACAAATGGGAAGGTTGTCCAGCACTGCATCACAGTGACACTACCGATTCTGCCAACTTGAAGAGCCCATATGTGTAGTGACTACAACTTTAAATAGTCAATAACTTTCTCATTTTCTGTCCTATCCAACCTTTCACAACTTTGCAACTCTAAGTTTTCTGCTTTCTAGAGCAGTCCCCTTTAATTACGATTGGTTTTCCCTTTAAACAACCTTTAACAACCTTACACAGTCTAGGCATACAACAGAGTACACAAAATAATGTTACTGGCCATTGCATTTATTCGCCACCATTGTAATATTGCATAAATGATCATTAAATCAAATGTTTGCATATCACATGTATTATGTTACAAAATAAACAAGCAAGAAACATGTTTGTCTAACTTAATCTATACATCAGCAAGTATATAGTGGCGGAGCACCGTGCCGTAGAGATTGGAGAAAGAATGAAAGAAAGAAGGAAGGAAACGCGTAATCTAAAAACAGTCCTTTTTCCACAATCATGCATTACGTAAATGTCATTCAACGAAATATTTTGTAAAAAATGTATCTATTCTTCTTTAAATTTTCTTAATTTTATAATAAATTGGATTTTCTTTATTTTGTGTTAATAGTAAATCTTGAAGGCAAACGAAAAAAAATATAACATCAAACAAAGGGCTGTTTTCTTTTGAAGGTGTTTTACGTATAGGGTAGTAGTAATAGCGATGATAAGCCTACTAATCTCGACGTATAGTACTGTTCTCTCTATAAATAATAATAGTTATTATTATGATAGTGCATCTGTATGTATTGTTTATCCAAGGTAGCATCATCAGTATTAATACTGTTCTCGGCCTGCAATCATATTTTTACCCCGACTTTAGCCGAGCTACCACTGTCAGGCGTTCAAGCGCGGGTACCCATTTATACTACATCTGGGTGAAGAATGGCAAATTTAGATTATTATCTTGCTAAAGGACATAAGTCCTTATAAGACATTAGTTCCACAGTTGGATTAGAAGCAATAGGCACCAACTGATGAAGGGGATTGCTTTGTGCCACCAAAAAGCTTTGCAAAATTACCGTTTCTTGTTTTGATTAGATCCACGACAATCCTTTGAACATCTATATTGCAATGGTAAGAGTTAAATGATATTGAAGCCTTAGGTATGCCAATCCCGTAGTAATACAATGTGACACAACGAGGTTGTTAGTGTGACAAATAATGATTAATCTTTTTTGTATGTCATAATAAGTTGACATTGCATTTCACAATGATAATAGCAACATGTTTTGTTATCGTGGGTCGGAGGTCGTGCAACATTTTCAAAGTCCAAAGCTTAATTATTTTTCCACTCATGTATTATTTCCTTTTACCAGAATACGTTGACGTTTAATGCATATATAATATGTATGTGAAATTAATTTTGGTAATAAAAGCTCAAAGAAAATCAAATCAAAATCAGAAACGAAATATACACAAGAGTCTATAACACAAAATCGTACTACATTGGAAACTGAATATATTAATAAGGAGAGATCCATATATATCGTCACCATTCTTCTTTTTAAATATTTATCATGAATGTAGACAGCGGTTGCGATACACGTCGAGGAGTCTTTTCAAAATACATCACAGATCATTAATTTACGACTTATTTCATGAATTTGTTTATGATAAACTCATACTAACATCAAGTAATCTTTACAAACTTAACCTTAAAAAAAAAAAAAAAACACGTGATTAATCAGGAAAAAAATAAGCAAGATATAGGTACACTGTAAACATCAGTATTTATCGTTTTTGAAGCGTTATTTGGGTAATCAGATAATCCTGTGGTTAATCAATAATCCTTAGTTGGAATTAATGCCTTTAATCCACGGTAGAGTAGGCGTGGTATGTATCGTTATCCAGATCGCTGAGAAGCAAGTAATTCTAGAAAGAAAAACGCAAAAAATAATTGATAAGTAACTTGGCTAATTGATAATAAACAATGGGTTCATTCCAATATAGATATATTTAATGTATTAATTAATGACATAAACAACGATATTGATATCGAAACTAATAATAATCATGATTATGAAAGTAATGATAATGATAATGGTGATGGTAATGATAATAGTAGTGATGGCACTGATAATGTTAAGAATAACGCTATTTGTAACGATAACGGTATCGATAATTATGAGTAATCATAATCTTATTCATAATTGCATGGCAACGATAATGATTTCATTGGGGTTATTCCAGTCAATGAGACTGTTGATTACTTTAAGAATACACTCAAAGCACACCTAAGTACAAGTGTTTTCTCCTGAACATGTTTTATATGTTTTATTGTAAGTTCCATCAGTGTTTTTTGTTATTGCGCTGTTTACTGTAAGCGCCTTGAGCATTCTTTTGGTGGATATGTTGTTCTTTATAAATGTCTGCATTGTTATCAATATCATTCTTATCGTTATTATCATAATTATTTTTATTATTAGTATAAATATTATTGTAGTATTATCATTATCATTATTATTATCATTATTATTATTATTATTATCACTTCTAATATCATTATTATTATTATCATTATTGGTCTTATTATTATCCTTATTATAATTATTGTTGTTTTTATTATTACTATTATTATTTTCATTATTGTTGTTGTTGTTATTAGTATTATCACTACTATCATTATGAATATAATAATAATGGGTTACATCTATGAAAAAAGAAAGAAATATTATTCTTAATCAAAATTCTCCAATCATTATATAATCTTACCAGGCTATCTTGGGTCTGGACTAGGATTTGGTCTAAGTTCGTTACGATTCCGTCGATGCTAAGACGGTTTCTGCTGTCTCTCTCCCAGCAGCGGCTCATGATTGTATACCTGTAAGAAATTCGAATCTTCGTATTTAGTATTTTTTATTATTGTTACCTTCATTTGGATAATTAATTATGTCTCACTATTGCAGGGGGACAAGTGTGAGCTGTAAGATACTGTCTTGTTCCTGCGACAAGGCTCCTCGTCTTGTTTGCTACAATGTAAAGCGAACTCCAAACACTATACTTAACCTAATCCTAAACCTAACCTAAAACTCAATTGCAACTTAAACCCGAAGTCTATACTTTGATAACCCGGAGAATTTTTCACCGGAGCGAATGTTCAGATAATATTTATGTGCAAGTGAAAATTAGGGCTATTTGGTCAACTGTTTGCCTGTATGATAGGATTGGTTTTAAAAAGTAAACAAAACATCACATGTTTTATTTTCCTCGTTATTTTACCTGATCCAATCTCTAGTTGATAGATTCATTTGGTAGGCTATACACTTGCAACTTAATCATGATATCGTTAACATACAGGCAATACATTGGACTTTCCCTATCGGCCGTTACAAGAAAACCTAGCTAGCGATGGACTTATCAAGATCAGAATGGAATTTTAAACTACCAGTTAAAATGATCCCATATAGATTTTTTTTCATGGTTCTTTTACGGAACAAATTTGAAATTATACTTGACACTTAAACAATTGAAAGCTTACTTATAACTCCCATTAATTATTCAATGACTGATCTCTAAGAAGGCAAAATTTAATTTAAAAATGTGGGAATTCTTTACAAACATATTTCCATGGGTGTAAGAGGTCGGGGAGTTTATTTGTCTTAATAGGGACTTTTAGATTTGCACAACGACAACGTGGATTGCTATGATCGACGACCTTTTAATGCACTGCCTTGAATGGACATCACACGTATCAGTCCACGCAAATCTAAAAGTCCCTAATGATCTGCTTGGTTCGTCCACAGGCCCGCCGATAACAAGCCGGCGCCATTTTACGCTGTAATGCTACTAAGGTCGTATTCATGGCGCCAATTCCGTTAAGTGTGCATTCACTGTGTACTCATTGCCACTGGGTGTTGTGGGTTTATTTTAGTAGCACTTGGTCAGTTGTGTCTTTAAAATGCATATACACCGGAATATATTGTAGTTCAAATTTCGGTGTGAACGATTTGTTTTCCTTCACTTTTTGGTAGGGCGTAGGGGTATGGTGCCAATGTGACCTGTGTCAATTAAAGGACATTAGTGAAGGACTGGGATTCGAACCCTTAACCATCGGATTCTGGTTGAAGCTAACAAACGACTATAATACGACACCTCCACACACGATAATAAATCGTCTTTCTCCGTTTACCACAATATGTGATCACCAACAACATTAACCCAACAAACACAAATAAAAATCAAGAGAGCAAAACTCACAACTCATTTTTGCAGTGTGGGGGACGGGGCATCTTGTAGCCTTTGGCGATCTCATTGCCTATATCATCCAGTTCTAAATCAGGATAAGGCCTGCCACCTTCCAAAAAAAGAAAACAATATTTATAACCATGAATTTTTACTAACAATGAAGTCGTGAATGTTACTACGATCCCATTGTTTTATAATAATTATTGATAGTATGGTTATTGGTATGAAATGATTAAATCCATTTGACACAAAGTTCCTCAATATCAATCCCTCTAACCAATTTGAATTTTCAATTCATGAACGGTTACAGCCTACAAATATACTTTTATCATAGCCGTTTACACACAGAGTTTGGCCAACTCCCCTCCATTCATTTGGTTCATGAAGGCACATGTTGCTTTGATGGACAAGAATAAAACAACATGAGAATTCTCCTCAAGATGGGTAAGAAAGAATGTGCCATAATCTTTGAATTAACGGCTACGGCGTGTATTTCTAAGTTTTAAACTCTCTTTTAAGCATTTCTTCCCCATTTCCCCCAGGAATAAGCCCCTTAGGAGAAAGCAGTTGTACAAATGACCCCAAATAGTATCCACAGATCTGTTACACATGGAGAAGTCCAAGTCTGTGCATTTTATAATAATCACTTTCAACGTCATGGATGCGCTTCATGAATACCTTTTGTTTGCCCTCTTGAAAAGAATACTTCCACCTGTTTATCAAAAAATGTACCGCCGGTGCAATAATGAATAATGATTACATAACTATCATGAACACGTATTCAGCAGTCGTCTCGATGGGTTTTTACAATTGTGTACAAATGAACTGTTTATCTCCTGATGTGCTGATAGTATCTCCGAAGTTGCTTATTAATCGTTTGCAAAATTACGTACCTAAAGACATGATTTCCCAAAGAACGATTCCAAATGACCAAACATCCGCCTCTGAAGAAAAGACCCCGTCTAACGTGGTCTCCGGAGAATTCCATCTGCTTGGCCTCTGAAATAAATAATT
>JAVYIG010006236.1:25000-82500 GCA_035222895.1 Strongylocentrotus droebachiensis | reverse complement strand
ACACACACGCACATACACACACTAATTATCTCTATAAATTATTTGTCTTTTTTCATAATTAAATTAATACCAGGTACTGTCTTATTAATTATCTTTATCCTTCTCTCGTATCATTCTGCCCCCTCCCATGTATTTCTCTCTAATTCCCTCTCTCTATCCTTTTCCTTATGCCCCCATCACTCCCTTCCATCTCTACCCCCTCCCTCCCTGCCTCCGTCCGTCCCATTCTCTCCCTCTCTCTCTCGCTCTCTCTCTCTCCCATCCTTTGATTGAACTATCCCACAATCACTATATACTTATCTATATCTTACTTTGGTCTTGGTGGAATCCGAAGCACTTCACGATGTTTGGATGATCTGTTAGCTGGGAGAATGCCTTTACTCTGGCAAGTATGTCCTTGGCTCTCACAGCATCATCTGCAAAGATACGTTTTTACTAGCATAAATAGCGATTGTAGAAACGAATATTGTCAAGCAACTCGTTAATATTTCCTTTAGGACGATGGCAGAAATTGAACATTCTTTATATCGTAATATGAGCGAATTGCACAAAATCAATTAAAATTTCAAACAATTTAGCTGTCGATCTTATGGAATCTTCTACCCTTCCATACATATCTTATCTTAATCATTTCTCCGATTTTTCTGTCTTATGGGCTGTCGGTTTCCTGAGTGTATAATTGTTTTGTTTTTCAAAAGACGTGTATCAATCAGGTATTTACTTTCAGTATTGACAGTATTAAAAGTACCATGGACATTACCACTAGACTAAAACCACCTGTTCCTTTATTGTAGCGTCTTACACAGTATGATTTCAATATCATATCAATAGAAAACCAATCAAAGAAAATCTATTGTAAAAAATGTTTGCAATCGTGTTATACCTGGAACACGTCTGATAAGAACTGTCTCTTGCGTAGAACGGAATTCGCCCTTCCATGCCTCTCCGAAATCACCATGTCCGAGGGAGCCTAGCTTTGTCAGAAACGTCACCCTCTTTCGAGTACTGTCGGGGAAATTGGACTTAGCTGGTCCGAATCTGAGCGAGGCGTAAACTGAAAAGAAAGATTAGTGATGCCTAAATATATAGCATGTGTATAGGTTGTACGTTTATGACACAAGGAAACAATTGGCTTTTTCGTCCGAAGCCCGAAACAAACTCTTTTAAATGTAAGGATCGGTGTAACAAGGAGGAAAAGAGATGTAAAAAAAGATGACGTGAAGGAGATGGGGACGATACAGGAGACGAAGAAGGATAGGAAGAAGAAGAAAGAGTGAGAGAAGAGAGAAAAGTAGAGGAAGAAGAACAAGTAGGATAAGGAGGAAGATGGGTATCTTATAAGAAGAGGGCGTCGGAGAAAAGAGGGTGACGAAGAAGAAGAAGAGGGAGACGAAGGAGAAGAAGGTGACGAAGAAGATGGTGACGAATAAAAGCGTGACTAAGGAGAAATTGTAATGAAGATGAAAAGAGCGACGAAAGAAAAATACATTGACAAAGGAAAGGGTGACGAAGAAGATGACAAAGGAAAGGGTGACGAAGAAGATGACAAAGGAGAAGGGTGAACAAGAAGAAGAGGGTGACAAGGTGAAATAAGTTGACAAAGGAGAAAGAGAAGAAAAAGATAATCAAGGAGAAAGGTGAAAAAAAGAGGGTGGCGATGAGGAAATGGGTGGTGAAGAAGAAAAGGGGTCGAAGTGAAAAAGGTTGACGAAGAAGAAGAGAGTGACGAAAAAAGCGTTTGACAAAGAAGATGAGGGCATCGACAAAGATGAGAGTGTCAACGAACAGAGGGTAACGAAAAAGATGAAGAGGGTGATGAAGAAGAAGTGAGTGACGAAGAGGATGGTAATGGAGAAGAGCGTGACGAAGCAGAAAATTGTGATGAAGGAGTAAAGAACGAACAAAAAAGTAGTAAAAGGACGAAAAAGAAAAATTGTGACGAATAAAAGGGTGAGGATGCAGATGACAAAGTAGAAAAGGGTTACAAAGAAGAAAAGGTGGCGATGGAGAAGAGGATTAAGAAGAATATGGTGATAAAGGAAAAGGTGACCAAGGAGAAGGGTGAAAAAGAAGAAGAGGTGACGAGGTGAAAAGAGGGTGACGAAAAAGAGAGGGTGGCGAGGTGAAAAGAGGGTGACGAAGAAAAAAAGAGGGTGACGAAGAAGACGAGGATGAAAAAGAAGAGGGTGACGAAGAAAATAATGACGAAGAAGAGCGTGACGAAGGAGAAAATTGTGATGAAGGGGTAAAAGGAGAAAAGGGTTATAAAGGAGAAAAGGTGACGATGGAGAGGAAGATTGAGAAGAATATGGTGATGAAGGAAATAATGACCAAGGAGATGGGTAAACAAGAAGAAGAGTGTGACGATGAGGAAGAGGGTGGTGAAAAATGCGGGTGGCGAGGTGAAAAGAGGGTGACGAAGAAAAAGAGAAGGTGATGAAGAAGATGAGAATGACAAAGAAGAGGGTGACGAAGAAGAGGGAGAATAAGAAGAGGGAGACTAAGAAGAGCAGGGTGACGAAGGAGAGGGTGACGAAGAAGAGTAGGGTGACAAACAAACGATTGACGAAGAAGAGGGTGACGAAGAAGAGGGAGACTAAGAAGAGCAGGGTGACGAAGGAGAGGGTGACGAAGAACAAGAGGGTGACAAAAGAAGAGGTGTCGAAGAAGAATAGGGTGACGAAGAAGAGGAGAGGGTGGCAACTGAGAAGGAAATGATGAAGTAGAGATTGACGTAAATGAAAATGAAGACAGCGGAGAGGAGGGTCACACGAGGAATAGGTAGTAGTATAAGAAGTAATGATTAATAGAACTAAATAAACAAGAACATATTCGTGTATGTAAAGAAACTCACGTCTTTCGCTATTGTGACCAGTGTTGTTCATGACGTGTTCCACGCTGCCGTTCTTGTTGAACTTGTAGCTGGAATGAAACATGACGAATTGTTTATATGTGCTATCGATTGATTGATTGATTCACTCATTCATCCATTCATAGAACAGTCAGCTATCTAAATGGTACAAAACTGAGTATAATATATTTGGTTTAGAAAACAGGATGTGTAAATAACCAGGTTTCCTATATTAATACATTTGCCACATGGGAGTAGATAAAAAGAAACGCCCTCTTTTAGTAATCTTGAAATAAAAATCTGTGTGCTTACACCTTGTCATATATTTTATTATACAACGGTTATGATCTATTCAATAATAGAAGGCTTTAGAATGTTGTGTTGGAGCCTAAACAAAATATATTTGAAAATATTTATATATCTTTATATATAAATCTGTGTGTTATCAATGATACCGTACCTGGATGGTTCCATGTCTGCGTCTACGTGCGAACAGATATATGAAAGAAAAAGATATTGTTATGGGTAAATGAGCTGTGTATCTATATAAATCAAATAACATTCCACACAGCTGCTTCTGTATGTATGCATATATATATATATAACAATGCAATTACGTATTGGAGTGCCTAGGTCTACCCTTGGATTTATGAAGGAATTACATTCCAAAGATTGTATTCATTACATAAGTTCTTCCTCTAACTTTGGACCTCTTCTTCTTTTTTTCTTTGTTAATTAATTTATCTATTCATTGATTGAATCATTCATTTTTGTTAAATTGCTTGTCAAAAAGTTTGTAAAGAGTCATAACGTTTCTGAGCATGTAAGTATATCTTCCCCTTCCCCTTTAATAGAGGTGTCATAGTGTAAAAGTGTCGTAGTCGAGTTATTTAAGCACTTGGCTGTTTAATAATGCAAATGTCGTGTGATCCATCCCCGACATGGTACTAGAGCCCTTTGGCAAGACATAAGTCTACATTTGCCACTCCATACCCAGGAGAAAAATGAGGACCCGGAAGAATAACGGAAGGCTTTGTAATAGAAATTGCCAGTTGCCCTCACGGTATCCATATGGTAGGAATACTGCCCATGGAGTGATGATGGTTCACATTGTGCGTGAATGCATCCGATGAGTGGGTTAATAATAATATCTGTAAAGCGCATAGATACGGCATTCCATATTAAACGCTTTACAAAACAAGATTATTATCATACGTACCTAATATTTTCATTTTTGTTTCGTTTGCTAACTCGTCAGCACTGTTTAGACTTTCATCACCCCCCCCCTTCCGATCACCCTTGATCCACCCTGACAGCCATTTATTTATTTATTTATTTATGATATTTATACAGGGTGGCACATATCACCAATTTGGTGGTCTTCCATGAGGCCCTGTTTTGGTAAGAATGAAACAAATAACAGCAGGAAAAACAAAATAGATGAATACACAAGCATATATCATGAATAGGTAAAATACAAATTAATTGGTATCCTCATGAAATAACTGATCATTTAAGCCATGTACATGTATTATCAAATAATGGTAGAAAGAACAAACCTTTAGATTTTGCTCTCTCCAGGAAGATGAAAAATGCGACATTGATGATGATGGAGGCAACCAAGAGGATCGTGAGGATGGCTATACCGACTGCAGCTCCAGTAGTAAGTTTACCTCCTATTTATGATAGTAAAAATCACTTCATTACTTTCAAAGCTGTTGTCGTTATTTGTATCGTTATTATTCTTATTGTTGTCGTTGTGTTTTTGTAATAATTATTTTCATCATTTGTATCATTATCTATCATTATTATTACCTTTACTATAATTGTCATCACTATTATCATCATCAATGTTATTGTTATGATAATAACTCACCTAAGGCAATGCATGATGGGAAATCCCCTGGATCCCACGATCCATCATGACAAACGCCTTGGCAATGCTCGGGTATGTATCCCTCTCTGCACGAAAACATGATCGAGGCACCATCTCCGTAGTACAGTGTTTGTGTTTCGTTGATGACGGGGTCTTCGACGATGGAGTAAGAAAGATCCTTGTCTAGATTTTGCTGTGATATGGGGCATGGGTCTGGGGGAGAAATATTTTCAGTTATATGTTCTCTATAGGTTTCCATGGTAAGTGAATATTCACGATTGGAGGCTTTCGGTAACACTTTGTGGAAGCCTAACTGAAAAGGATGTTGATATATTCTTTCATCAAAAGAACCCGCTTATGGAGCGTTATAGTAATTAAAAAAAAAGTAAAGGATATGGAAAGACAAAAAGAGATGGTAATGGGGAAAAGATTTTAGTAAAAGCTTCTACGTAACTATTTTTGGGTGTTCGGTGTTTGTATATCAAAATATGAGGTGAAATAGAAAGAGGAAAGGGTCTGCTCAGAACCTTTCCTTTCCTTTTCCATCTTCCTTCCATATCAACTCACATTATAGTTTCTTGTACGTGTTTATTAAAGGAAAAGTACAACTTTGTTCCATTATCATTTCTTTCCATTCCTTTCCCTTTCCTTTCATTTTTATTCACGATTCCTCTAATCGCCCCATATTAAAGTTCTTTTGACGAAAGAATTATATCGACAGCCTTTTTTTTAAGTAAGGCTACCACATTGTGTTGCGTAAAGCCTCTAATAAAGAAAAATATTTGTTAATGTTAAGTATAAATGCAAACGATACAAGGGACTCACACCATTTTCACACCATTACTGAGGGATTTAGTAAGAATTATAAACACTCATACCATCTCCTTCTGTCATCTTCTCATACATCTCATTTCACCCCATCTGTTATTGATTTCTATTTACTTTGAGTATAACAGAAAGTACTTTCTCCCCAATAGGAGGCGCGATAGCTCAGTCGGTAGGGCATTGGTCTCGTAATCCAGTTATCCGGGTTCGAAACCAGGGCGATGCGCTAGTGCCCTTTGGTAAGGCATCAATCCTCATTACCAGGTCCCTTGGAAAGGACCTAAAGCCGTCGGTAGTCCGGTTGCTTATTTACAAGCTTTTATGCTCTCTTAGCAGTCAGGTAAAATAACCACCACCACATACAATATCCCTGTTTTGTATAAAGCGATTAGTAAGTTTTATAAAGGATTTCACGCTCTCAAGCTTCATGTTTATATGTAAGTCCTATTATAACGATGTATTAATTACATAATTTATTTATTATGTTGTAATTGGTTTATCATTTTGGAACAGACCATAGATTGATTGATTAATTTAATGTATCAATCAATCTAAAGAAACCATTGGAACATTACGAGGTGGTGATTTCCCGGTATCGAAACTTAAAAAAAAAAAAACGTGTATAGGGGGGGGGGGGCGTAGCCACGTCAACCCCCCCCCCCCCCCTCCGCCCCACCTTGTAAGCCTAAGCTCGTAAGACATTACCTAAACATTCTGGTTTCGTATTGAAGTCAAACGATCCATTGACGCACGTAGCCGTGTTCTGTCCTGTGAATCGACGTGCACCTTGGCAATTAAAGTTGGCTGTATCTCCGTGGTTGAACACGGTTTGTGGCCCGCCATTGTTCGGTTTCTCGGCTATGACGTCATTGTCGAGTAATTTCGTCGTGTCACATTGTGCTGTATGGTATATATATATTTCATAATCAAAATAGAAAGTGATACAAATTGATCATTATTGAACAGACATCACATATAGCATACAGGGCCCATGCCGGATAATAGATTTGCCATAGCAGGGCATAACATAAAAACACAATAGAAACATAAATATATGGCGAAAATAATTTGCTCACCTTTAAGCTGAACCTGTATCATGCAACTATGTTATAATACAGACTGCATTAACAGATCAATCATTTCCAAATTGTTTGAATAGCGATGAGCGTTTACATTCTGGTGTTGTCTCGTTTTGCCTGCTTTTGTATCTCAATGCAATTTGCATATATTAGTTTTTGCTGGTCGGACAAGCATTATGCCTAGACTATACTATACTGTTTTTAATTATATCATTATCATTATTTCATCATTTATTGTCATAATGTTATCATCATCATTATCATAGTCATCGAAGTTATAGAGATTAATAGATATTAATAATAATAATGATTAAAATATTAGTATTATTATTAGTAGTAGTATTTTTATTATCATTACTATTATCATTATTATTATTAATATTATTACCATTATTTTTGTTATTATAATTAGAAATGAACATTCCTTACCAAAACACAGATAATTGGAAGGGTCGGGGTACCAAATTTCATTATATTGGCAATCAAAGTTCCGAGGCAAAGTGGATGAGGTGTGGTCTTCGTCACAACTGATGTCTAAACTGTCATACCGCATGTACGCTTCCTGGTCAGGCGAAAGCATTATCGCATAAGGATTCGAGACGATCGGCCTCTCGCAATCTGACAATATAAGCATCATTTTAATAATCATTAACGCATGAAGCAGGAGGTGTGGAGTAGTTGTAAGGCATATACTCTAATTTGACACTCAAACACAACTCAATTAGGTCTTGAGTTGAACCTAGCTCTGTCAGTCTCTGGATGACGTAGAACTTGCTCGGCCGTCTTCTTCTAAATTTATTAATTTATATAGTTTTCTTTAAAAAAAAAATATAAAAGAAAATAAGTAAAAGGAAAGGGGATGGAAAGAAAAAGAATCTATAGTCATTTATGACATGTAATTGTACATATAATTCATAAAATAGTGTGTGGCAAAAATAGTCAACAAAATCAAATCAAGAAAGAAAGAAGGTTGTATCACGAGCAGCTAAAGTACGAACCCTGTGGGGCGCACTAAAACGTGCAGTCGGCATAGTCTCTTAGTTCAGACAGTGTGGTACGCACTTCGCCTGACATGGGTTAGTCGCTGCAAACTAGCCGTGCAGCATCTGCAACAAGAGTTTTGAAACTAGGCCCCTTGTATATGTCTATGACGAGCTGTAAAGGCCATTATTATGTACAACTATACAGCCATAAAGCCATACCGAGAGTCCTTTTCAGGACTCCCCCAATCCTCCCTCTCTCTCACATGATACACCCGCAAGCCTACTGTGTATACAGCCATAGTCGTTCAGAAGAATGGCCTGTACAGCCCGTCATAGCTGTTAGAGACATCTGGGATGGCGATCCAAAATCTAATAGTTGGTAACCAGGTGTTCGGGAAAGAACCATAGATAATTTGAATATATAACAGGTCCATTTGCATACATCAACAAGTGATTTAACCTTTCTAAAATAACAATATACATTATATGTATATGACGATATTCCGTCACCTCACTATCAAAATATATTGTGATGGTACGAATGGATGTATGGAGTGAAGGGTATATCTTAATAGACTCTTTTGAATTGTTCCATAGATGGGACCAATACCCCCCCACACACACACACACACTCAGTGTCATTTAGGGTACGCGTATGCATGTTCCCTCCTTTTGAAATCACCCCCTAAGTCCGGTGTGTAAAGTCAATACGGGCCGGATTTTTGTGTACTACGAGCCGGACTTTGGTGCGTGAAAAGTACCCCTTTACCGGACATTTTGGGAACACGCATGCGGTCCCTTCGACCCCGGAGTGGGGGGGGGGGGGCGGCGCGAATAAAACTTACATGTGCATAAAGGTTCGCTCGTTAAATCCCATGTCCCATCGTTCTGGCATGATGACGATGTCGGTCCGTAGACATCGTCGCCGTCGAAACACGAGAAGGTTACTACAGATCCGACATCGTACGTTCCCTGACTAGGTGTGATGAACACGGAATTATCCGCCAAAGTAGGCCTGCCACATTGCGCTGGATATGAAAGAAAAACAAGGCAGTTTCATACAGACATTACTTTGATTGTTAATTAACCCCTATCCTGTGTATTTACAAACAAAAGATTTTAGTTATCATATCCCCTTTTGAATGGTTTGAAATGCCATCACATTATACACACTCAACCCCTTATAATTTGAGAAATAATAGCTTTGCAATATTATGTTCATTCTTTGTGGGATGTCGTCTGCTTGGGCAGTATTAGTCCATTATGTGACGTCATTAAAACATCGTTATTCTTCTAGCGAATCTCTTGTATATCCCAGATGCTATTTAGGTGGTTGTATTTGTATTTTTATAAATCACCCGATATGTAGTTGACCTAAGACTTGTACGATGGCCATCTGTTAATAGCTTACCAGTTCCAAGTGATACATTAGTTGACATATTTGTGATTTTCTTTGAATTTACACTTTAAGTTGCCCATGATTTACGGGGCAAATGTGTGTGATAGTCCAAGTTGAGATTTTTGAATTGAATTCAGGTGCGATTCGATAGGCACCATAACTATATAATAGTAATAATGTTACGCTATGTTACGTTAACAAATATACTACTAGCTCAGATGCCACCCGTTTTGTGATAATATCAAGCACCATTAGGTAATTTAATTGTACATATCCAACGCCATGATAAATTGACGGATTATGGAGTCCTGGATATTTAAGAGTGACTGATCGGACAAATATCACTTCTTTTGAATGATCCCCGCTTCCTTTAAAATGAGACGGTTTTCATATTTTCATGAGTAAAGACACGATACATGTTCCACATTCAACTTAAAACGTGTTTGTAATCAGGCGCGGATCCACGGGCCCAATTCTACCGGCCCGGCTATGGCAAGCCCATTGTGTAAAAACTAGATAAACTCAGTTTATCAGAAAAACTGTGTTTATCAATGATAAACTCAGTTTATCAACTGATAAACTGAGTTTTTCTGATAAACTGAGTTTATCAACTGATAAACTCTGTTTATCTGTTGATAAACTGAGTTTATCATTGATAAACTGAGTTTTTCTTGATAAACTGAGTTTATCAACTGATAAACTGAGTTTATCAACTGATAAACTGATTTTTTTTCCGATAAACTGTGTTTATCTGTTGATAAACTGAGTTTATCTGAGAAAAACAGAGTTTATCTGAGCAAAACAGAGTTTATCTAGTTTTTACACAAAGGGCTTGCCATAGCCGGGCCGGAAGAATTGAGCCCGTGGATCCGCGCCTGTTTGTAATAAAGGCTGCTGGACACCATGTCAGCTAGAATGATTGACACTTTCATAATCATTATGGATGTGATCGACCAAGTTTAATTAACTCTACCAAAAGGCAATTGGTGATACTTAATGGCTCTGGCTCCAAACATCAATCAGAGGTAGGTGTTTACTCGTACACCGAGTGGTCTTGCGCTCCATCAGGATTTGCAGACGACCGAGTTTCTCTTACATTGAATCTCCGTTATAACGAGTCATTTTAGGAGTGATTATGAGCCATACACTAGAGCATTCTGTGTCCATTTGTTGGTTCAATCGAACGAGCATTTAGAGTTTTAAGAGCTAAAGAGGACCATCATTTACCTACTCCAACAATTCCTTTAGCTCAACATAGTTCATCCCGTTTGACGACCATGGCTACCAATATTTCTGAAGACGTTCCATCAGATCTAACGACACAATCAAATGGGACTCAATATCCTCCTCTGTTGATTGCGTGGTCTTAAGGCGCACTTATAGCACAGGCACCGCTTTGTGTGCTGGGGAATCTATTCACCCTTTGCGTTTTAAAACGTGTGAGAGACGACTTTGATGATATAACCAAGGTTTTGCTCTATGCCTTGACCTGTACCTATCTTCTCCTTGGTACATGCATGTCTCTTGTATTTCCTCTCAAGGATTTTCTACCAAGAACGGCCGTGCGGTTTGTCATTTGCAAGTATATTGGTTCCGTTTCGTATCCTTGTTCATTTGTAGCAGTCTTTCTAGCCACGTGCCTGAACCTCAATCGATACCTGATGATTGTGATACCCTTAAGGTATCAGACCTTCATGACGATCAGGAAAGCTAAAGTGATTGTCACCATATGCACGCTTGTGATTTTAATCTTATCCTTTGCCTTTTTCCCGTTTCCCGGAACAGCGAGTGGAAAAATGTATGACATTCAGTGCAACAGTGGTGTACAAGAGGGCAATTCTGGCACCGTAGTTTTGCATGCTTTCTTCCTCCTCTACTGTTCTGTAGCAACTCTAGTGACATTGTTCACAAGTATCCACACCATCATCATCACAAGGAGGCAGCTTAGAAAGATAGCTATAGGTCTACGGCATGTACCCAGGGCTACTGGGCTAGTAGATGGACATAATAAACAACTACAAGATGTCACGCCTAGCCAAGAGAGAAACGAACCCCTGCGAGGACGTTTTCGCGCCAGGCGTTCCTTCATCACGCTCTTGTTGTTGAACTGTGTTGTCTTTATAGGTTGGTGTCCCGTTTTTGTCATCATCATAACAGTCTTTAGCGAAATAAAGGCCAGCACTAAGTTTTTTAGTATGAACATTATAATTTCCTGCAGTGTGACATGGTGGCACTGCATCGTGTATATCGTCACTAGTAAGGCCTACCGTAAGGCAGCTACTGAGGTTTTCAAACAAATGAAGTCGCAATTCAGATGCCGTTGATCATCTAGGAAAAGCTGTTCTTTACGCGGTCTGATTATAAGAAGACGGAAACTGTCGCCTCCGATCCGCAGTGTACATTGTATTGTATCATGCCCTATCATTAGATAACGGACAGTCTTGTCTTCGGGTATTTCTTCTGCCGAGGAAGACCGACTACTCCAATTTACCTTATGTTGCAGCACTCGACACAGTAAGTGAGCACCTGATAGGTTTTATTCCATGAACGCACTGAGCGCTTCTCTTGAACGGAGCTAAAGCGAGGACATTGAGTTCTCTGGAAGCGATTATAGAGACATTATATCACAATTTCATATGTGCTACACAAAAGTCAATAACTGCATATTATTACTGCATAAAATAGGGAAATGAAATTTACAGAGGTTACACTTTTGTAATAAATCTTTCAGTTAACTTGTTCAATTCCACGACTATATATCTCCCGAATTTGTGTTGATTTTGCGCCCCATCTGAGGAAGAAGTGTAGAGAAAATCGCATATAAAGCAATTTTCATAAGTCTGTCGCTTGATTGCAGTTTTCCCTGGCAACTTTTCCTATGAGCAGATGAGTAAAATGCATAAACAATTTCTTACATACAAATTGACATGCAAAAACGACAACAAAAAAATCGACTGCTCGGCCGTTTTGCTTTATAGCTTGTACGCAAATGAGTTTGGGCGAGAGCGCGATTAAATTTGCGCCCCGGGCACCATTATTCCTATATACGCGGCTATAAATACAAGACCTTATTTTGATTCCCGTTATCATCTGCACTTTAATATCAAGTCTGTGAAGTATTCAAGCAGTAATTCATGAAATTAAACGCAAGATTTGCATTGATCAATTTAATTTCACTTTCTACATGATGTGGCTTTAAGGCAGCGCGTCGATGACCATACTACTGACGCAATCACGGCGCAACGGGCACAATGTAAATGTTTGTATTGTTTATATGTTTGATTGTTTGCTTGCTTGTTTGTTTGTTTGTTTCTGTAATGATCCTGTAATGCCAATAATACTCTATCTTGTGTTGTTATCTGATGTATCGCTTTATTGTTTGATCATATTACCTTATTTTGTACTTTTGATCGATTTATACTCTTATTCTGTCATGATTGTATTCTGTTTTGTATATTTTATTGGAATTGAATAAACTGAATTGAATTGAATTGAATACCGGGCCTTAAGTCGAGTTACTTGAGCTGTCGACATATATTGATACAAAAATGAAAATAAAAGATAGAAGCAAAATGAGTAAAATATCACAGAACTATTACACCGAAACTAATTTATGATAAACGACAAGCATGATTAAACATATAGTTTTAAAAAATATAGAACAGGTGCAAGCAATCACAAGTTTCACGTATAAAAATCGTCCTCGAGTTAATTTCTTGAAAGTATTAAAGATCGTGCTTTTGCAAAAGGTACAGTCACCATTAAAATAAGAGGATGCATTTTCATTCTGATATGATTGATAAACACGAAATATGTGCCAAAAAAGGGAATGTAAAGTATCGAATATCATAATCACCTTTTGTACGCTGTATACAGCATATCACAATTAGGAGAGCTACGCTATGAGCTACAGACGAGTATATCCGCGCCATGTTTCCAATAGCACCGAAAGAGAACGTCAAGTCCGCATGATATCCATTTCAATAATTACTAATGATTCTTGACACCATTTAATATCATATCAACTAAATATTTCAGACTTTGGCCCTTAGTGATATCAAAATTTAAGCGAACGTAAGACAATGTTTCCAATAGCACAGAAAGGGAACGTCAAGTCCGCGTGATATCCGTTTCAATAATTACTAATGATTTTTGACACCATTTAATATCATATCAACTAAATATTTCAGACTTTGGCCCTTAGTGATATCAAAATTTAAGCGAACGTGCAACGTAAGACAAACAAAAAGCCGTACTCATCAGCTTACTAAATATTTGCTAAGGGACTTGAACAATTATGGACAGTACGTAATTCACTGGGGTCGGACGAAATGAGGGACATTTATTGGTAATTATTCAGCCCTCTATGACTGATTTATTGACCAAAACCAACATGACTAGACTTAAAGATTACCAGAGCACAATATTTTGTGCATCTCTTTCCGCCTGTCTCCCTCATATCTCTCCTTCTATATGTCCCCACCTGTCTCCCTTTTCCATTTCTTCCTCGTCTTCCTCTATCTCCTTCCTTCTCTCCTCTTTCTCTCTCTCTCTCTCTCTCTATATATATCTCTCCATATCTCTCTCCCTCTGTCTGTCTCTTTCATTCGAATTCATTTCTTCCCCCTTTCCTCCACTCTCTCTCTTTCCCTCTCTCTCCCCTCCACATCTCTCTGTATATAATTGTGACCCCACCCCCTCTCTCTCTCTCTCTCTCCCTCCCTTCCCATCTCCATGTTTTCATAACCCCTTCTTTTTGTATTCACACTTTATTGATTTACTTTCAAGATTGTAAACTCTTTCAAGTTATTTTGGCAAACAGCACTTCCACAGACACTTAGACAAAAGCACACATAATACACTCTTCTATTTAAATTCACCATTACCTCCTACTATCCCGACATAATTAAGTATATGAAAAAAGTATATAACATGAATGTAAAAGAAAATTACTTATCCTTCAATCATGAAAATAGAGACTTTATATTAATGTAAAGAATCGCTTTTATTTCATTTATGTAAATTTTCAACGATATAAAAATATAAATAAGCAAGTATCAAGAATGTTATCATTTATAGATTCTTCATAAAAATAGCAGCTTTGAAAGGCTTCGCTACTTCGGATGAAGTACCTGATTTTTGCATTGAATCCTTCATTTTACATATAATTGCCATATACACTATTACAAAATAGAATTCTTTATAAATAAATAAATATATAAAGGCATTAGTAAGGGAATCTAACGGTTTAAAAAAAAAATTATCAGAGATAAAACGGTTTTAACTCTGTATTCGCTGTGTACTAGAACACTCAGGCCCGAATTCACAAAGCAAGGTTTGAGCTCAGACCGGGTTTGAGCTCGAACCTCCTTTTGTTATTTACAAACCAGGTTTGTAAATAACAAAAGAAGGTTTGGCGAAACAAAAGAAGGTTTGGCGAAACAAAAGGAGGTTTGACCTCAAACCTTGGTCTGAACTCAAACCTTGCTTTGTGAATTCGGGCCTCAAATAAATCGACAGTGACAGTACACTGGCTGTTCCCTCAGTTGAACAAAGCAAACAACGAGTTAAAGAGAAGGCCGAGTTCTGGAAAAGATGGCCGAGTTCTGGAAAAGATGAAAACATAATGTAACACTTTTGCAACTATTTTCAAATAATCAGCTCAAGGGCAATTATAATACCCTCTTGTACTTCCCATAAAAATCATGTACATAATATTTCATTGTCATGTTCGCATATTTTAACAGGTGACGTACAAGGCTATGAAAAATTGTCATAGGCTTATTTTTTTTCTCCAAGTAGTTGCTATCATCATGTCATTTGTGAACTTTTCCATTCTTTTTGTGTTAGTGTGAAAGAGTATCATAGAAAGAATATCCTCCCAAAAAGAATAGCTCTTCGAATGCCGTCATATTCGAATACTTACAAGTAACAGCTAAAGATTGTGGACCACAACTTTCATTACACATGTTTGTGTAGTCCCATTTACATATTTCTGTGTACAGTGCATGTGACCTTTCGCACAACTGGGCCAATTTTCTATCATTTTGATTATCCCAAAACTTCACAGTATACAACAAAACTTATCTCCTACATGATCAGCTTTTTCCAATCATTTCCACACCCTTTCTTTCACAATGCAATCGCATGACTTTAATTCATTACTTTATCTTTAAAGGAACTGCTTATTTGAAGAAAATATATATATATATTATTTATTCACGAACACAAAGCAAAGGAAATTGTAACAATAAATACAACTGACTAATTCAATTAAAACAGTTGCTGGTCATCCAAGAAGGTTGGATTCGTCGGAAAATGAAGAGACTGAGTTGGAAACAATTATGTATAAAATATTACTGTATCTATGCCACGGGCAGGCATTATTCAGTTGTAGAGGTAAATAGGTACAATGTACCTAACCGTACCTGGTGGTACCAGTGGTGGATACAGAACTGTTTGCAAAGGGATGCAAATTAGATACCTTAGTTACATTACGTTTGATCTATTTTACAAAAAAAATACCTCTACAACCGACTGAATAACGCCTACTTTTGGTACTATGTATTAAAATTAAAACAACGACGCGTCACATAATTGTCTTTTGATGTATCATAGGGGTGGAATAGTGTGATATTTTTTTCTCGGAAGTATGGATCATGTCAGTTAACCCTATAGAGTTTTCTGAATAGTTAACATATTTTGAATTGGAAACGTATAAGCGGAGATACCATGTATTGTTTAAATGCAATTTCATTTTTGGTTTCCTGATATTATAGAATGGGTTTAGGACATTAACTCTTTGTATACCGCCCAAATAATCTCACTTTGCCATAATTATCGTATTTATCATGGGATAGATATACCAAAGGCTTCAAGATAATTGATCTTTTTCGAGTTTAAAAGGTGATCAGGGATTTATAAATCAAGATCGGATATTCGATTAATTTCCAAAGCCACTGTGTTGCACAAAGCAATCCTTCCGTCAATCGGTGTCTATTGTTTTGTGCAAATTCCACGTGTGACAAGCGAACGACCGTTCAGAGAGGCGAAAAAAGTAACCGAAGTGCTAACGGGTCCAGGGGCGTTGCGCGAAACCGTCATCGGGTACGAGATCATCGACATCATCGACTGTAACCCTACTTGCCCTTATAGTCTTTCACAAATTGCAAATAGTCTTCTACCCTTTTACACAAAAGGATAGGAGAAGGTTTAAAGGTTTGTGGATGACCCTTGCGTCCCCTCTCCCTCATCCCCTTTCGGGCTATACCAATGACGTCATCCTGGCCGTCATAAACTATCGGCAAGGTTGTCGAACTTATCACCCATCTTGTCCACCAGAGTGAACTGCATGATGATGGCGTCGTGACCACCCGCCGTGATGACGTAATGGTCGTTGTATAGGAAGTCGATGGCGGTCACGTGAGAACTGTGGTGTTTGATGTCAGTTGAACGAGCCTAAGAGAATTGAAGACACACAAAAAATGTCAGATATTTGTATCTGCTGAGAGTCTGCAGGAACACCAGAAAAGCTTAAACTCTTCAAATCTACAGAGGTTTTCTGCAAACGTTTTTTTTTTTAAATATGTTTAGCATAACCTTTTTTTATGAGAGAGAGAGGGGGGTGTGGGTGGGCCAGAAGATAGCAAAAATGAGAAAGAGGTCGAGATAGGGGAAAGGGAATTCACAACTTGTCTGACGAGGCAGAAAACCGTTTACTGTCTGTCTAAAATTATATGAGTAAATGCCCGTATGGCTCTAATTTTTAGCAGAAGTTTCCTCACTCATGGCTTTCTTCATCTCAGCGTTTAACCACTCCATCTTAAGAGTGAGACCACTCTCAAGACCATGCCACCTGTTTAAAGCCAGTATGTATTCATTAAGTCCACACAAATATGTTATTTTCGTTTGTCACACCCCTCCTCATCCCATATGATCAAGGGATTGTTACCTTATACGAGGTACAGGGGTACCTGTAGACCGAGATGGCCCCGATGTTGTTCCCTGCTACTAGCATCCTGTTCTTGGTAGACCTAGCTAAAGTGTCCACGTCAGTGCCTTTATCTTGACCTGGCCAGATACCTGCAAATATAATGGTTGGTATGAACGCGTATTAACTTTGATCCGAGTTTAAACCTCCATCTAATAGGTGGATTTTAGCCTATTAAATTTCAAGCAATAATCTTTTACAGCAGTAATGGTTTTATAAAGTGTATAATCAACGATATATTGTTTTTAAGGAAGACTTTCATTTTGAATATGCTACACAGTCATGTATATATGTTTGGAAATTACTGTGATATAAATATAATGTATCAAAAGAGCACTATATAATTATGTGTAACTGCCTATTAGTTTCATTATCATTTTCTTTCTAATTATTATTATTATTAGTAGTAATATTGTTATCATTATTATTATTGTTTGTATCATTATTATAACCATCATCGTCATCATCGTCATTATCATCCTCACCATCCTCGTCATCATCATCACCATCATCATTAGTAGTCGTAGTATCATTGGTATTAGGGAATTTTAGATTTACACGACGAGAGCGTGGACGGCCGCGTGTGACATTGTGTTAAGGCACTGGGCCGTGCCCGGCAGTGCCTTAAAAGGACGTCACATTATCTTAAAAGGATGTCACACGTGGCGGTTCACATTTCGTCGTGTAAATCTAAAAGTCCCTATTATCATCGTCTCTCACCTAATACTGAATATCCAAGTATACAGCTATGTGTATCCCATTCCACATCCCTCGTTGTACTGGCCTTCACGCGCTGTAGATTATCAATATCCCCTAAAATGAAGGATATAAAGAAACAGAGATCGTGAAATGTTCCCGGTACCGTCATAGTTCGACACTGCGAAACCTCGAAATCATAAACAACGATCCACTCAAAACGACGAGGGTTCATTTTAACTAACAGCTGCCGTATCCTCAAACTAAAGTGCCTCCATACGGCTCATAACTTCCGAGTTTTCTCTGTCCGATAAGAGATAGCAGCTTGATACAGTTATTACGTCGAAAGTGCCATATAGTTAACCGACATCTTATTGAAACGCATATTACTTTAAAAAAATGCGTTTCAAAGGGATGTCGGTGAATCTTTAGTTACGACTGTTTAGCGAAACGCTGCCCAGGGCCCCGTTACATAACACATACCGGTACCACTGATGGTAATTTTGCTATCAATATTAATTTATTACCATGGCAACATCATTAAATAGCCAGGCAAATCAAGGTTTTCATAGAAGTTTCTATTAATAGTAAGTTTTATGCACCGGGGCGCAGATAAATTGAGATCTTAGGAAGAATTTGTTACTTTTAAACTCACAGAATAGAAGGTCGTAGTTGCCTGAGACGCTTTGCAGATAGGCGCCATCGTCTGACCAATCGAGGTGAGTGATAAAACTCCCGTGCCCCTGTGGTACATATGCAAAAATAAAAACGTTACAATTTTAAAACCGATAATCGGCAAATTAACTAGTCTGTTCATTTAGCATACATGACGGATTCAGAATGGAGCGTGGGGAAAACGACTGTATTATAAAGGGGAATAATGGAACGATTTTTGGGGGGTCAAACTCTGGGAAATATCCTTCTTCTACCCAGGGAAAGAAGTTTTCGTGAAATGATGATCTTCATATATCACCGCACCCGCCCTCTCCCCCGCCCCCTCCCCCGCCCCGCCCCACTCAGTGCCCAATTTCCACAAAAATGTGGGGAGAGCTATATTAATTTTCCAGGGGGGGGGGGGGGGGGGGAGGGGGGGGACAAGAATTTCATTTCAAGAGAAATCTCGGCAACTCCCCCTTTCCGACAATCATGGATCCGCACCTGCATATCAAACACACACACACATGCACACGCCCACACACACTTAATCTACAACCACGGTACAAGCCAATTTGTTTAAGTAAATTCTTGATGTATAATTGATATAATAACTTTTTAAAAAATGGGTATGTTTGGGTTTTCAAGTCAGATTTATTTGCATTCCCATCTTTGTGAACTATGTTCAAATCAGGGTTAGATACACTTTTGTAAAAAAAAAAAAAAATCTCTGATATTAAAAAGAAAAAAAAGTTCCTCACGTGTATTTTGAAATTGTATAGGTAATAAAAGTTCGGCTTTTTATTGGTGATACATTTTCCTGGCATATTAATATACATTACATCGCGGTTTGTGTATGTGTGTGTGTGTGGGGGGGGGGGGGGGGTGCGAACAATTGCAGTACGCCCCATATAAAGATGGTCGGGGACCGCCACCTCCTCTCCGGGATTTCTGCCCATGTTCTCTATCGCCTACTCACCTCTAAAACACCCAATTTCCTGTAGACGTGGCCCTCATCCATTACAGAGAAGATGTGAATACAGTGGTCATGTGATCCAAGTGCAAGAAGAGAACCGTCTGTGGATAAACAAAACAATGAAGATAAATATTACCGCAAGGTGGCGTTATTTTATTGTATTACGTTCAAATGTGCATAATCTGTCATGATTTGATACCTCAAAAGACATGGTTTAATATGTCTTAATTTTATGAGTGTTTGTTCTTTCCATCAACAAGAACGCCATCATGGCTGTCATGGTCAAGATCTTTATCATTATCACCACTAGCACCACCATTAAGTTTTCATCATTCTTCTCCTCCTCCTCATCACCATCTACCTAATCATCATCATTACCTTGACAAACACCATCATCACCGGTACCACCTCCACTACCAACACCCTGACATCGTCAGTATATCCTCACCACCAACATCATCATCATCATAGTTAACATCATTATCAACAACGACGTCATCATCATCACCATTATAATCATCATCACCATCATCATCATCACCATCACCATTATAATCATCATCACCATCGTCATCATCTGCATCGTCCCCTTCCTCCTCCCCTCCTCCTCCTCCTGTTTCTCTTTCCTTTCCTCCTCTTCCCCTCCTCCTCTTCATCCTCATCATCACCCTCTTACCTGATGAGTACTGGATGACATCGATCTGTTCTTTGCCAAGCTGTACCGAGGTGATGTGCAAACCGTCTTCTGAACTGTGTATCATGAAGCGTCCTCCCGTCGTACCCACAGCTAACACGTTTCCCGATGGTTGGCTAAAAGCACAACACACGCAGCATTTCTGTGGGACACAATATAGGAACAGAAATAAAAGAATAGTATTATATTCACATTTCATAAAGAAAACATCAGAATAAGAAGGAAAGACAACAAAATCAGGTAATAATAGAAGTGTAGATGTTATCTACAATATTGTAATAACATACTGTAATGGTAATATTTTGCCAAACTTTTGCCCTTGATTCTTCTCTCGTGTCCGAATTGTCACTGGGCGGAGTTAGCTTGGATATACCTATGTGTTCGTTTGTGTGTTCGAGCGTTTGTACCTGAGTTCGTTTGCTAAATTCGTTTCATTTGTCTAGATTGTTTGTGTGTTGTTCGTTCGTTTGTTTGTTTGTAAGTTTGAATTTACCTCAACATGGACTTTCCACGAACAGCGGTGTACATCAGCCCTCCAGCAGATGACGTGCTGATCGTAACCTGCCGTTGCAAACACCGGTTTGGTTGGATGCGCCGCCAACGACCAAAGCTCTTCGCTGTGACCCTTTAAATAGAAGAAGAAAAAAAAGAGAAATATTTTAAAAATGATAGAAATCATGTTCATTCTTGAAAGATGTTAAATAATAATGATTTGGGACGCTTAAAGCGTTGCATCATTTAATTATCTTGTGTGAGATGAGTTGCAGTGGATATTTAGCGATTGAAATCCTAAAATTCTACAACTGGTGAGAACAAAGATCAAACAAACAAACATTGAAACAAAAGAGAAGAGCCCAAAATAAAAATGACGAAATAACTATGACGACAGTTGCATTATGCTCTTTGATATTGCAACTTCGCACCGCAAATCACACTTATACAAATAAGCAACAGTTATAATAGGTAATCATATTCTAGGTCTAAAGGTACGGAAAATAATATCACAACAAATATTGTGAACAAACTGTTTCCTTGTAATATTTCTCGATGAGTTATACGGATGACCATAAAACAAAACGTTCAGTTATATTTAATATAAGCGAAAGGTTTCTTTGTTGTTAGATATTCAAATAAGTGTTTAAACAAATCTCCGAATATTGATGACAATACCTGTAGCACGTATTTGAACTTAGTCTGGAGTGACCCCTCCATGATGTGGTTCCGGGTCGTCCCTATGGCAATAAGACCGTCTGGACTTCCGGGATTCAGGGGAGCGATGGTCCTGATACCACCAGCATTTTCTGGAAACTGTATTGGAGAGATGAAGATGTTAAAGGAGCATTATCATATGTTCTCTACGGGAATTTGATACTATTCGGTTATTTATGGTATGAGCACATTCATTACTTGCAATCTTAACCATTCACCCCATCCCCACTCTCTTTCTTTCTCCATCTCTCTCTTTCCCTCCCCCTCCCTCATCCTCCTCCTCCCTCTCTCTCTCTCTCTCTCTTCCTCTATCTATCTATCTATCCCCCTCTTTCATTCTCTCTCTAACTCCTGCTCTGATTCTCATATTTTGTAATTATCACCCCCTTCTACAAAAATCTTGGGTCAGCCCCTCTGTATACTCACCAATCTTTCGACCTTAGATGATGTGTAACCACTGTGAGAGTCCAAAGCTAGCAACCTCCTATCCAGGCCGCCACCCAAAACCAAAATGCTCTCTCTCTCTCTCTCTCTCTCTATCTCTCTCTCTCTCTCTCTCCTGCTGCTGCTCAGGACTATTTAGAAATTGTCCACCCCTCCCCCTTTTAACAATAAATTCTAGGTCCGCCCTTGTGTATATATACTCGCCAATCGTTCAACCTTAGATGATGTGTAACCGCTGTGAGAGTCCCAAGCCAGCAATCTCCTATCCAGGCCACCACCAGACAACAGGGTCCCATCGTCCAGCATGCAGAGGGCGAAGACACTGCGCTCGTGAGCATGCTGGACCCTGTAGCGCAGTTTGAATGTGAAGTCCGTATCTGTATAGAAACACCATAGCAATACGAAATGGATACAAGAAGATATATACTTGTTCATGACAAACCAATTCAAAGAATGTGACATGCGTTATTGTATATTCTGTTATTAATATAGCACAGCATCGCAAGAAATTAAGGCCCCAACTGTGTCAACGGACATTTAATGCGAACAGATCAAAATGATTGTTTATTTTTTAGTCACCATGATAATATTGTTTTTTTGTTATATTTCTTGAAAGTGCCGAATAAAGGATAAATAAATAATAAATTTAGAGTTCTAACTGACCTTTTTCCCACACCGTAATGTTGCCGTTAGAGTCTCCGGTCAGTACATCCCCTGTGTGTGAAAACTCGATACACGTCACATACGCTGGCTTCTCACCCTGTATAAGAAAGGGAAAAATATTGTTTTCATCTTCACCAGCATTATCATCATCATCTTCGCCATCACCACCACTATTATTGTCCTCATCATAATCATGTCGGTGTCTTTGTATACCCCCATACCCTTTGATTTTACTAAAATCAATGTCGAAAATCATCATCATCATCACCATCATAATTAAGTGCCTCCACATTATAATCATCCTCCCCATCGCCCTCTTCGTCCTCCTCGATCCTTCATCACCACCTTCTCCTCCTCCTCCTCCTCCTCCTCCACATCCATCTCCTCTTCCTTCACCCCTAACCCTCTTCCCCTTTATGTAATCCCCTCCTCCTTATCCTTCTGCCTCCTCCTCCTCCTTCTCCTCCTCTTCCTCTTCCTCATCCCCTCCTTCTCCCCCTCCTCCTCCCCTCCTCCTCCCTATCCTTCTTAATACGTACATCCCATGTTCCACTCCTCTTATCCCTGACCAGTCGATTATCAGTCAGGGTCCAGAAGTAGAGATGTTGTCTTCCAGCCGTCACCATCGTCGTGTCATCAAAGGGATGGAAAGCTCCACACACGATAGCATCCGTACTCGCCTAGGATAAGAGAGATAACAAATACGAAACATGAATTATCATTTTTTTTGTACGAAGGTTGTTGCCTACATGTATATACGAAAACATGCGACTTGTCATTTTCTAAAGACCATTTCACATGTCTGAACATAAATAATGAATGATCAAGTATTTGTATTACATAAACTTGTTCTTTAGATCTGTTTCAATTTAACATTTTGGATAAGAAAACAAAATGTGGCTAAAGTTTTGTACTTTCGGTAAAGAAAAAGTACGGCCTCAAAAATATTGATAACATACCTGGTTTGATGCAGCATCGTATAATGTGTAATCCTGTGAAAAAGGGTAAGATTGAATATCATGGGGTCGTTATTCAGTTTTCAGGCATACACACTACATTCCTCTTCAAATTTATGACTGTTTTTACGACTTTATTATAGAACGTCTATTCTTATTCACAAATCTTTACAAAGTGATGTCAGAGACCTTTATTGGTTATACCTTCAATAGATAACATTAATGATACTACATAACCTTTTTGGTAATAACATAGTGGTTGACTTCCGCATTAATTACTCTTACAATACTTACAAACATGATGCGAAGTTTCTGACAAAATAAAATTGAAATTAAGTATTTATAGTCCATTCTGAAATTTGATTTTTTTTATTTTTATTTTTATTTTTATTTTTTTTTACTAGTGTAAGTCTCCAAATCAATCTTAGAAAAGAGATAATCATAACCATAGACAGTTTCAGTAATGGTTAAATGCAAAATAGAATTATAACCGCTCTAGGTGGATGTTACATCAAATCAATTTTATAGATAAGGTTGCCGACAAAGCGAAAGAGAAGAAGAAGACCAGATGTAGGCAGAGGAGGTGAATAGGACAGAAACAAAGATAGGAAGAGAGAGTGAGTGAAGAGTTACATGATGCATGAGGATAAGTTAATCTTTCATGTTCAATAAGACAAAGTTAACGTTATACATAGATGATAATAAACAGGGGGAGGCGAATACAATGTCAAACAGTTTTTCCGATCAGTGTAAGAATTGTAAAATGATTATCGGTGTTTTTTTCTCTTCTTTAAATGTCATTTGTTTTGACATTGAAGTAATTTGATTGAAGTTGACTCACGCTTGACTTCGAGTAGATGCAATCTTCTTTCCATTGCCAGACACTGATTACATGATCACTGCCCTGTTCGACCGCCATCAGCCATTCTCCATCGTTCTGTCATAAAGAAAATAAATCATAGTAATAGTTTGTCCTTATATAGCGCATTTCAAGACTGCAGCAGGCCATCTAAATGCGCTTTACAGATATATATTATTACCCCGGTCATCGGATTCATGCTTACCCGCACACAATGTATGCACATTCTCCACTCCCTGGGGAGCATTTTACAAGCGCCACTTGCTAATCAAACCACATTAACTTTCGCATCCTAGCGGGTACCCATTTAACACCCGGGTGGAGAGTGGCAAATGTAGATCGATGTCTTGCCAAAGGACATTAGTGCCGCGGCGGGATTTGAACAGCGGACTTTGTTATCCACAGTCCGGTGACATATCCACTCGACCACGAATATGAAGGTGAAAGGTCATCATCAGTGAACATCATTCGATTTTTAATATAAGCTCTCCGGCTTGTTTCATTAAATTGTGAATCATCGTTATTTATTCAGTGCCAATATAGCGCCGCAAACATTTTGAGAGTAGAGAGAGAAATGAGGTGTTTGACTAAACTGCCAACAGGCTCACCCGTGCAAAAAAATCATACCATAAAAAATTTTCAGATTTTTTAATTTACCAAATTTACCTCTAAACATAAAAACGTTCGACAGGGGAAAGCAAAATAAAGTTTGTCGATTTGTATCGACAGAAATAGCATAAATGCTGGAAATAAAAATAATTCGTTTATACCTCATTTGAGAAGCTGAGACAAGCGATGCCTTCTGAGAAAAAGTCAAGACCAAGGATGGCGTGTGTGCAGAGAGACTGTACCTCCCACACTCTCACATGTGCCTGTTATATAATAATAATAATAAAGATGATGATGATAATAATAATAATAATGTGCGATTTGTAAGGCGCCGAATCCCCTTGAAATCAATTGCTCAAGGCGCACTTGTGTAATAAAAACAAAAAGAGAGATCACATAAACGCATCTGCATTATAAGATTATAAACAAAGGAACAAATAAAAGATACCAGCAATACGAGATGAAGTATATGATATATAGAATAATACCCCGTTGCAGTCAAACTAAATGTTAATTGAGCACCGGGCACTCAAATGATAGGTATATTCTATATTCTGTTGTAATAATCGACTGACCAAATGGCTGACATGGCTTGTTTACGCTCTTCTACATAATGTATGTAGTACTTTATTCAGAATGCATTTCATTTTGCTAATTATGTTTTAAATACTTCAAAGATTCCAGGGAATAATAGAATGCCTCGATCTATTTTAATTCTCTTATCCTTCCAGGTATTAATCTGCACGTGTTTCGAAGTTGTAAAAAAGCGTATGTGAGATTATGTGAGATTCTGGAAGTACTTTTATCAAATTGTTCATTTAGATGAGATTAGAAACAAAAAATGAGATTAAAAAAAAGGGGGAAAAAAAATACTTTCCATACACTTGTGCATGTCTAGTATTAGCGTAACTGTAATTTAAAGAATCGGCTCATTTAGAATGAACGAACGAGGGTAATGATGTGAGAAAACAATGGCAGCACAAATGTGACCTCTTAACATTGATCCTGCCTCAAATGACATTCAAGAATCATGTCTTAACAACAGTAGAGTATTTGGAGGAGGGGTAAAGGGACAAGCCCCCCCCCCCCTCCCCCCCCCCTCCCTGACAGACTTCCGATCGAGAAAAAAAAAACATCAACTTTTATGACCTAATAGTTAGCAGGTATAAGGGAATCATGATTATGAGTCGACAAAGCCATAAAATAAAATCATGTTCTAAAATAAAATCATTTCGGGCGATAGCCCCCCCCCCCCCCCCCCCCAGGTCCTAAGAAAGTCATTAGTAAACTGGACAAAATTAAGTATACGCCACACTGCTTAACTACGAAAAACACAAAATCCGCAACCCTGCAGGTTCATTGGCGATTACTTCATCTTGTTTTTGTGTGTGTTTATTTCTAATTTTCTAATTTCTAATGTTGTCTGAAACACAGAACACTTTACTACTAAATGTCACATATAATAGTGATTAAACGTTGCAGACGAATAGTAATAGGGACTTTTAGATTTACACGACGAGAGCGTGGACTGCCGCGTGTGACATTGTGTTAAGGCACTGGGTCGTGCCCGGCAGTGCCTTAAAAGGACGTCACATTACCTTAAAAGGATGTCACTCGTGGCGGGCCACGTTCTCGTCGTGTAAATCTAAAAGTCGCTTATATCAAACAAACCTCAACTAGGTTTTAGATACAGACACAAGTGTGATAGATACAGATTAAGTCATAAAATATTATGTTGAATTCAATATCAAACATGAAAAACTACAGAATATCAAGTAAGGTTTTTCGTTTCTGTCCATCTGAATTGCACACACACAAACAAAATCAGGGTGTCATAGAACAGCAACGGTGCAGTTTCAATATGAAGACTAACGATTTAATATCATACAGAAAAAAGGTGGATGATTTGTGAAATAACTCAAACGATTCGGGGACTACCATGGTTACTTACACAATGACACGCAGCGACATCTGACGGCTTTGTGGGGGTGAATATCGATTGCATTTTTCATTATTTTTCATAGAAATGATAGATTTAACTTAACAAGAAAACAAAAAAATTTTAGAGGATAAACGGTACTTTCTAAAACTCACGTCTACGGGAATTAAACAGTCAAATAATGGGATTGGGGGCTTGTTCGCATATGACACGGTGAACCGACGAAAACAGAAAACGAACCAAAAAGTTACTTACATTGTAAACTTAATTCAGTTATATTTAGGACTTGGACTAATACTACGGTATGCGATTTATGCCCTTAAGTTAATAGTCTTGAACCATATGTAAATTAGAGGGAAAATACCTTAGAAATTAAGATCTTTAGATAATATTTTTCCATCAATAATGAACTATCAAAAATATAAATTCTGTAGATTTGTGACCACGAGTTATACGTCCCTTGATAAACCAATGCCAGGAATGGTTAGAGGAACTATAGTGGCATGAATGGCCTGCCATAGATAAGTCCAACTGAAGTCATTCTGAGTCTTTGTGAAACACTCCCCTGGCTGTATCTCCCTTTCCAAATCAGAGCACATATTTATTTATTTTTGTTCCGGAAATTGGAAAATTATGCCGACTGATATTTCGTTCAGTAGGGGGAGGGGGGGAGGTCACTTTTTTGGTCACCCTTTAGCACCAAACAAAAAACAAAAGACCCCCCCCCCCCCCCCTCCCCCTGCGTACGCGCCTGACACTTTGACTCGTCATGATAAAACCGCCACGGTTTCGCCGCATCATATCTGAACGAGCCTTAATTTGCACTATTTTACGTATGTCAGACGACGCCAAGTTAAACGACAATTGAACTTTATTTGACAGCTGAAAGGCCTTGAATTTAATGAGCCCTTTAATACTTTCAGATTGCTTGATAAAGAATGGCCATGAAATATTGATTGCGTATTGTTATTGGCAAAATTGGCAATAATTGGGTACATTGTTGCTGAAAAGGAATCAACACATCCCAAAATGAACAATGCATTAATTACTGAAGCAAAGGACCAAACATGCCGACAGACAGACAGGTAGATGGATATCGAAAAAGAGAGAGAGTGAGGAGGTGGGAAATAGGGAGAGGGAGAAAGAAAAAAGAGAGAGAGACAGAGAAAGAAAGAAAGAGAGAGAAGGGGAGTGAAGAGAGAGAGAGGGGGAGGGGGAGAAGGAGAGGGCGTATCACTGGTCCGGTTAAAGAGGGGGGGGGGGGGGGAGGGAGTTCTAGCTCCTCTTAATCGGTTGTGATATGGGGAAAGACGTGGGTAGGAAACGGGAAAGATGTCATTATTTCATCTTTTGCACTGCATTTCTTCCTCAAACTCTCTTTCTCTTATTCTTATTTTTGTTCTTTCATTTAGCGGCATTAAAATTAGATTGGAAACGTAAGACTCCTTTTGTCTGGGAGAGAGATAACGAGCTGGAGAGAGAGTAGAAAGAAAGGAAAAAACAGAAAGAAATGAGGCGTAGAAAGGCAGAGAGGGGGAATAGAAAGGGGAAGGGTAACATGCAGGGGGGGGGGGATGAGAGATGAGTCATCAGAAGACACATTGCAGTGATACTTATATACATTGGAGAGGAGTGTAGAAAAGGAGAGAGAGCGCGAGAGCGAGAGCAAGAGAGAGGGAGAGAAAGAGAGAGAGAGAAAGAAAGAGAGCGAAGAGAGAAAAGATTGAAGTATAAATCAACTTATCAAATGTTGAAATCAATTCTTACCGTAGAATCAGGAAGTTGTCCCGCTTTCTGCCCCGTTGCTATATAGGTACCACTGGGATGAACGGCAATGCTGTAAACAAAATTATGTCAAAAAACTATTTGATTACATTTTAGCTCGAGAATATCATAGAGAATGTTGAATTTAGCATTATTACACGAATAAAATCATATATAGATTTTTTCAATATATGAAAAAGGAATATTGACCCTTTTTCAATATTGTTATCAGGATGCGTTATAAGGCGGTATCCCTAATGCATACATTCTGTCCTACAATGTTCAGTCACTTTTCAAGATAATTCTGAATTCGTTTGTTTGTTTAATCAAAATTAGAAAACCCAGTGACAAGAAGAAAAAAACAACTATGAAGGCCAGCCTCACACGAGGCATTATTTTCAACCATCGAAACAAAAATTGCAAAACAATGCTACCTTTAGATATCTTGACTGCATGTGGCCCAGATAGGAGGATAGTGTTTCTGTTCACTTAGGCCCTTGTCTTCTAACCTAGCGACTGGTCCGACACCCTCCAAATATTTAAAAATTACAACAAAATCTAATGTCTAAACATCTCCGTTTGTGGCCTAGATAATATCTCTGTTTCCAAAGGTCCCTATCGTTTAAGATGGTGAATGTTCCGTCATCACATCATCACACTCTGATCTAAGTATCACAACCATTCTTACTTTTGGATAATGTTTTAGTTCATCCAGACCCTCATTATGAAGATAGCCACAAAGTGGAAAAACATTCTTACATTAGTTTGGAAATCTTCATTACAGCCAAAATAGCGTCTCTGTTCACTCATATCCCAATCTATTTTGTTCAATGACGACTGCTCCGAAACCTCACCATGATTAAGGAATCGCCAAAAATTCTTACCTTTGGATATCTTCATTGTGGCCCAGATAGTGTCTCTGTTCATCTAGATCCCTGTCGTACAAGATAGCCACCGCTCCGACTGTGTAGAGCAGCTCACCAGACGGGAGGACATAGAGGTTATTTCGCATGTCGAATCCTCGGTAGCCATAGCTGTGTTAGCAATTATGGTCAAGGATTAGGAAACAAGAAAATTACGTTTTCACAAGTCGCGTAGCTACAGGAGGTACGGGGGCACGTTCGTCCCCCCCCCCCCCCCATCGAGTAGTGACGACAAATAAAACGACAGGGAAAAAATGAGAATGGACAGAAGGGATAGGGAGAAGGGGTAAGGGACGAGAAAAGAAAACACACGGACCAAATTCTACCCCCCCCCCCCATCAGTAACCTTGTAACCGCCCCCTCCTCCACTCGTTCCAGTGCCTCTCTCAATAGCTGGACGCTCTTCGCTTTCACATATTATGGTGTAAGCAGATGAGAGAAGAATGATACCTGTTTCATATTTGTATGAATATAACGACAAATGCCACCTAGCAACCTAAATAAATCCAACACCACAATGAGGCTACAGCCCGCGAGACCAACAGGTCACGAGACCGATAGGCCACGAGACAGATGGACCACAAAAAAGACAGCCCAAGAAACCAACATCCCACGAGAGTGAAAGCCCAGGAGACAAAGTCAGTCTTGCTGGGACTATGGCAACTTTTCTGTGGATTCACTAGACTGAAGTTGTAGGTCTGGTGGGGAGTCTTGATGGTGGGCAGGAATTGATAAAAAGGCATTGTGTACCTTAAACGTTCATCGGAAGCTCCAGGCAAAAGTTTCTTTTCGATGGTTACACATATTGTTATTATACCGTGGAGATTCCTAGAAATCAAGTGTTTCATTCAATAGCTCGAAGGGACAAATACAAGCGTCACTTTAGCAGAAGCTATCTCCAAAAAAGAGAAAATGGCTCAGGAATTAACAAAAGGATACACCCACTCTAGCTTGAGTTTCTTTTTGGGCGGGGAGTCGGGTTGCTTCTTGGGTTCCTCTGAAGGTGGCAGGAATTCTCGAAGTTGACCGTGTACCTCTACGCTCATCGGACCGGGTAGGAACTTCTTTGGCTGCTGCTGCTGTTGTTTCGTGTGTTTCTTCTCCTTTCGTCTAGCTCCTCGAGGCTTGGTGTTCTTGCTCGGTCCCTGGCGATCCTCTTCGACTTGATCTTCGGATTGGCTCAGATCAGGAGAGTTCTGTATCTAGAGAGTCAGGAGCAGAATGAAAACAAGGTAACCTATCAACCCATCAAATCAGTAGGCCCTACTGATTACCGGCTGAATTTGCTCATTAATTATATATTTTGTTTATTGAGGTCATATTGTTGCCATCATCGACTTGATCTTCGGATCTTCGGGCAGTTCTGTAACTAGTGAGTCCGGAGCGCCGTAAAAGGGATTTTATTCCCGTCTGTACACAGCCATGAAATGCCATCATATAAGTGCCATGTAAAGGTTAAACGCACCGTGGTGGTTAAAGAAATTCTCACTTTCTTTTTTGACAGGAAATGTAAATTGAATAATAACTGTAATCGTGAATTGAAAAAAAAACTGCACACCATAACCACAAAAATATGTAATTATTTTTATCTCTTCGTCACCCGTCTATTGTTTAACCTTTATATGCATTTCCGTATTCATGGACATCTGGGATATCTGATTTATTCGAGAGTTGTTTCTCACAGCAGTGATTTTAGTGAATCTAATATGTCAAATTAATTATTAAAAACAATTTCTTCTTTCGGAATTCAATTGATGGTCTTGCCAATGACTATTGTGATTTAGAAACACACATATCTATTAATCTATCTAATCTTCTTACATTTCCATTTTTAAACAGGATCATCATTCGATGAACGGTAGGCCTGTGTGTCTCTGACCAAACTTAATATCGTACCTGTATCCTTTTATCAAGCAACCTCTGTTTACTCTCCCTGAGGTTGTACGGCATTCGGCCTTCCATGATGCGGACGCCTCGGGCAGGCTTTCCCGTCTCTTCTTCGAAGTCCATCAGTTCTAAACTCTCGTCGGTGGTGGCGCTGTCCTGGCTGTTGCTGAGGAATGCCTTCCGGGGTTTCATCGGTGGTAGGGGAGGTTCCCTGGAACGGACGGGTACCATAGACCTTGCAGGGTAAGCTTATAGATGAGAATAAAAGAGGCGGAATAAGCACATGCCTGCACGTTTAGAACTTGCCAAACAACATTGTCACAGTGGCAACCCAAGAGTGGAATTCTTGGTGAATATAATCTCATTTGAGATTGAACTTGGATGCACTTGGGCTAACAGAACTGGAGACAACTAAAAATAATAATGAATGAGCGAGAAGTTGATCTCTGATATGACCCATGTATGTATGCTGCAAGTAGGTAACGAATATCACTTGTTATCAAAAAGATCAATTCCTTAAGGAGGATCATGCCAAATATGGTTGCAGATAGACATGAAAAACTTCATACAGGAAGCTGCTGGCGATGCCGTCTTCGTTTATCTTCTTGCCTATGATTCGGAGGTACAATAAAACACAACATATCCATCTTTTTTCTAATGATAAAACAGATCCATTAATTATATCCAGGTGTTAGGCAATACTTAAAAGTAAATTGACCAGAAGGGGAAAACACGATTCGTTGCAACATCTGCTGCTGCCCCTCTTCGATTTCTAGAAAACTGGCCAATGGATTACGATTTCATTACTTTTATGACAAGCATTTTCATCATTTTTATCGCTGTAAGATAACGGAGGAATATATATCAATGGAAATAAAGAAACTTAGACTAACACCCTTCTTATGCTTACGGGGTTGAACAGTTTCTTCCTCTTTCTTCCATCTTTTATCCTTAAACCGCTTCCAATCCTGGTACATCATCGCGTACCTTCCGACCTTCGCCAGCGATGGACCTCGCTGCGAAGGCTTAGGATAGTCATCAATGATGTCGTCCAAAACTATTCTATCTGCAGAAGCGTTGAGATCGTCGGTCTCGTACCGCTGTCTGCCGAGGTTCGATGTCCGTTTCAAGGGTTCATATCCGCAAGCAATGAACATACTCTGGTCCTTGAAGTCGCGAAAGAGTTGGGTAAAACTAAGAACCTGTAGGAGAACGGTGTCGATATAGACGTCGAATAAAACAACTTGTATGAACCTCACCACAAGAAAATGCAAGGGGAAAATAAGTTTGTTATAATTTTAGGCCCAATATCAGGGGAGAAAAGGAAGGTAAATACAGCATAAAAGTGAGCTGGATTACACCGATAGTTTGTTATTTTGGTAAGAATTCAAGAGAGATTATTAAAGGTCCTACTTTGAATAGAGGTCTTGGACAAAAGCGTACATAGCAATCCTTATGATATGTTTCATACATGATGATTATAATCGTAGTTAAACGCGTAATTGCCTTAAAATATCGTCAATGTGCTAGTATCCACATCGCTAAGACAAGAAAAATATATTAACAAATAATATGAAATACTTGTCAATTGTAAATAAATTTATACTAGGGAACAACAATACAAATCAAGTTGCATAACTTGTGCATGTCTTGGAAAGACAGATATACAAGAAATACCATCTTACCTCATCCTCTGTCCTCCAAGTAAAGAGTTTCCTGACAGGCGGGTTATGCATCATGATTGCTTGGCTCATGTCCTTGAGAACGTCATCGAAGGTCTGAGATGTCTTTGGATTAATCAGGATCTTGGCTCTGCTGGCCCGGTGTGTATTGCTAACGATCTGTATCACCCTAGGTTTGGCCCACTGTGCTACTTGTGGTTCTATAGAAGGGTTCTGTGTCACTGCGTTTATCGAGAGCCGCCGGGCGAACTTCCCGAAACGGCTGGTAGGGAATTCCTCTATCAATACATTATTGGTCGGGTCCGACTCATTAATTATCAGGTTCCTGTCCGTTCCCCGGACACCTTTCATCGGTTTTTCCGTCGACCAATAGCTGTTGGTGTGATCGGCCCTGCCATAAGGGGTCCGATCACTGAACTTTCCGCTGGAACAGACATACGCGCGTCCGTCGACAAAGTCCTCAATGGCCTGCACCTCGAGGCCACTGAGCGAGTAGATCTTGCGGACGCCATAGGACAGGGCCACTTTCCCCGTGAGGAAGTGCTTGAGGACATCCATGGTGGAGTAGTTCCGGATGCTGACCGGAAGTGTGATCCCCTTGAAATGTTTGTCGCCATTGCGGTAGAAGGTCACGACCTTTGTGGTGAACTTCCCTTGCCTGGGATGCTGTTGCTTTGGAGCTGGAGGCAGATTACGATGCACCTGAGGTGGGGTTAGATCGAACATGGCGTCACCTCGTGGCTCGTAGTCGTCCTCGACCTCCTCTCTTGGAGGTCGACGAATGGCGGGAGGTTGCTGGTGGATGACGTCTGTTTCTTCCTCGTCCTCCCAGTCGTCCTGGTAACCGAGATCGTCGCTTTCTGGAGTGGCCTAAAATAAGAGATCAAAACGACCGTCGATAAAATAACGCTTCTGAAAAAAATATGGTTAACATGACGGCGTAGACAGGTTCGTACACCTCGGGGGATGACTCAGGGGCGGATCTAGCTTTTTGCTAAGGGTGGGGGTTGACCAAAATAATGACGATGCGAAGCAGCGTCCACGAGCCGCGAAGCGGCGAGCCGATTTTTTTTGGGGTGTTTATTTGAACCCCGTAAGTGATGTTTTCCTGGCATCTATTAACACAATGGAGACCATAACAAGCAGTGCATGATAACGTCTTTTTAAATCAAGTAACAGTTAAATACACAGTTATATCCAGAGTTATCATGTGTTTGGTTAAGTTACCAGATGAGTTGAATATCTTCTCACAATATTTGCAATTGAAAGGGTTTCTCTCCAGCGTGCGTTCTTTTTTTTTTTTCTTTTTTTTCTTCTTTTTTCCCCTTTTTTTGTTTTGTTTGTTTTGTGGGCCGCCCAAGGGGGGGGGGGGGGTTAAACCCCCTAACCCCCCCCCCCCCGTAGATCCGCGCCTTTTTAATCTTGTGGTTATCTTGTGGTTTCCAAACCACAAGATAACCACAAAATACTTGTAAGATTTTCTTTTTTTTACCGTCTGAATTGGCTTTCACCGTGTGAATGCGGCTCATAACAATAAACACAATTACAATAATGATGAGGTTTATTATTATCATCATCATAATTATTATTATTATTAATATTATAATTGTTATCATTATTATTATTACTATTATTATCATCATTATGGCTTATTAAGTAAGCAAATATCATTCCCCAAAACCTGGGGGGGATGATTGTACATGCCATCCCCCCACCTTGTGAGGTGGGGGGGGGGGGGATGCATCCCCCTCATCCCCCCCCCCCCCCATTGTCTACGCCCCTGATTTACATGACACAAAGTAGGGGAGCACTGAAGTATCTTGGGAAGGCTCTTGACTCTCATACAAGATTAAGGTCTCGGGTTTGATCCTTGCTCGGTGCTTACACATTTAGAAAAGCTATTTTGTCCACGTTTGTCCCTCTAGAACCAGCTGGATTAGGCAGGTACCTGGCAATGGTGGGATAATAACAACTGCGGAGCCCTCATAAAGAACGGTATGCAAACTGGTGGTGAAATCGTGGGTTGATTGAAGCTAATCATAACTCATTAATGTGGACTGGATTAAACCTAGTTTATAATAGTCGTCTATGTTATGGAGCGCCAATAACCTCCACATTCTGCACAAAATACTTTCATTCTGTAATGACATAGCTATAGGCCTAAATGACGTACATCAATTTATCAGTTAAAAGTCGTTGATTTATCACAGGATGATATAATATCTGTTTGTTCATGTAGCGTTTGTAAAAATAGCAATATTTGAAATAAAGAAGAGAAAAACTAAGTGGTCTATAAATCAATGGATCAACTTGCTCACTTGCTACTCCCCCTCCCCCTCCCCCTCCCCCGAACAGGAATAGTAAAACCATGAACAATGAATTTCCGTGTCCTTGGGGAAAGCAGAAAAGGCAATCAGCCGTCCCAATCCGTAAAGAGAAAATCAATTGTTTTGTCTGGGGAGTACTCGTCGTTGCTTAGATGTTAAGCTGAGATACATCATCTCCAAAGTTCATACTAGGTTTAATATGATCCAACTTTATCCCGACGTTTAAAGTCTTGATTATCTTGCAAATTATATGTTAATCCGTATGTTTAGCCAGGTTTAATGTCTCTTTTTTGTATGCTGTGTATGCGTGTATATTCTCCAACCACAAGAATAGATTCGGTAAAATCAATGTGGTCGGGCGGGTGGTGGGGGAGGGGGCGGTTCGGGGAGGGGGAATCAGCTATCGATATTGTCATTTACAAATTCATTTTATCCATCATAATAAAGTCATGGTGTAACTTCAAAACATCGTACATATCTATAGCTATATAGATTACCTAAATCTATTCCTCAGATTCTTCCGAAATTAGGAACCTTTTCAGAATGAGAAACTTTTTGAAGATCGAACTTTGTCAGATAGCAGATCGGGAGGTGTAAAGAAAATGAAAGATACAACATTTTTTTTTAACCATCAAAGTAATACCTGTGCATTGCTGCAAAAACGAAGGTTGAGTTCAGGTAAAGGTGATTAGCTTTCTCGTTCTTATTAATTTCAGTTTGGAAGAATATTTTAACAAAAATGTCCCCTGACGACAATTGCTTTTCGGATACACTTATATTTTGAATATATCGAGAAGCAGTTACAAAGTGTGGACGAAGCCCTCATGCTTCATGTCTCTGAAGTCACATTGCTATGGGCAGTGTATATTAAAAAGACTGAGTCCATATCTTTTGTAGATTACGAACCTCAGATTATACACCAGTTTCATCAACATTTCCAGTCGTTTTTTAGACACTTTCTTTTATAGTTTAATTGCATGGACATCTCTAAATGTTATTTTTTAACTCAAAATATATGTGTTTAACCAGGTTTTAACATTATAAATGCACCATAAACAAGTAGTATTATAGCAAGCTGTGGATGTTTATCATTAATTGGTTCAAAACGTGGTTACATCCGTTGTATATACATTTACCATGATTTGTTTTATTTGTGTGTTCCATCTTCTTGCATGAACGTTCAAATGCAACATTCTCAATCATTAAATAGTTCAGTATATTTTAATCATAATAGTATATAAAGTGTGTATCAAGACTGAAAGGTAAATGAGTTGAAATCATCAAAGAACGTATCTGAACATTATGGCTTATTATTCAATATATACATCAAACTAGATATAACACAGAAGGACGTGTCGAAAAAGAATGCATCTAGTAATACTCATTCGAATAATAAATACATCTACAAAAGCTATTCAAACACATTCCTTGGTTCATGAATCTACCAATTGTCGTATTTGAGAGAAGTTGTATTAAACATATCTTTGTACCAAATAATTAAAATTTAGACTTCTCAGTTTCGAATAATCACACCTTACGATCAGAGAAATATTTATAGAGGACAACAGCGTATACTTTACCATTTTGACGGAAACAAACACTTAGAACAGTACATGTATATGTACCTGTTAGGTTACTCCACTGCGCAAGCATATTCCAAACATATCATCCAAAGAGCCTTCGCCAAATGCATTTACTGCGATGGTCTATCTAATCAGTATCCCAAATATAATGTTTAATTCAACAAAGCGAACACACACAAATAGTGAAGTCGGACTATTAGGTATCAACCCGAAAATCCGCTCGTTAGTCAGAAATCGAAAGATAACGATATCTGTAATCTCGAATGACCCCGAGCTATGAAGCGTTTTCATATCGACCAGAGTCTTTGGCTCGTAATGAAATGTGTAAAGCCTCACAAAGGATTAAGGGCGACATCTATCGATCAGATTTTGTCTCGATATTGATCATCTTTTCTCATGATCGAATCGCCAGTATCTTGAAGTGGTCTGCTCGGAAATTGTATTGTTCGGTCCGCGAAAAACATGCGTTGTTTTGATGCTTTGCGTCACAGGACAAGAGAGCAAACAGTAGGAAAGGGATTTCAGGTACCGCGACTTATGACTAATACTTGTAGCTTGTATTGTAAGAGTTTTAATTAATTTGGTTTGAAAGTGAGCAGAGAACAATCTTCCCTTCCTTCCTTACTCATTCGTGTTCTCCTTCCCTACCATCTTCACCCATTTCTGCATTCCCTCTCTCCCCACCTCTCGACTACCATTTCTCCTTCAGGTTGTCTCTCCTCTTAATACTCGACCCCACAACCCCTTTCCAGCCACTCCCTCTCCTCCACTTCCCCACGGTCTTGTATATCAATTTCTCTCAGTATCGCTGTGTCTCCCTGTCTCTTGCGCACTCCCTTTTTCTCTCTTGACTACATCTTTTCTCCCATCCTCAAATCTCTCTCTCTCTCTCTCTCTCTCTTGTTTATCTACCATTTGTTTACATTCGTTTCTCCCTCTCTTTTCCCCCAACTAAATCAGTTCAATGATTTATATTTCTCAAACACAACGCCGAGCTTTTTCTTCAGTTTGTTCATTAGCAATCAAGTACCGGGCGTGGTGTTGCCTAGTAACCCATACTCTAACACTTCCTTCAAAATTCCATGGTGATATAAATAATAGACTCTCTCTCGCTTTCTTGCTCCATTCGTTTGTACTCTGCGTTCCAATTAACTGCATTCAAGGATTTTCATGGCCCATCCAACATGCATTGATGCCTTAAGGTTATTATGCCCTAGACTGATGTTGTGAAAAAAATCAATTGCTCCCCTTTTGCCTGATTTCAGATGAATTTTAAATCATGCTTTATGGTTCAAGTAACAAGCCATGGATGTGATAATAACCGATACTGTATTAATATATCACTTTCAAGTGGATCACTTGCATCATAATACACAATCCCTTTCCATCCCCCCTCTCTCTCTCTCTCTCTTCCTCTCTCTCTCCCTCTCCCCCTCTCTCTCTCTCTCTCTCTCTCTCTCTCTCTCTCTCTCTCTCTATACCCCTTTATTTTCGTCATGTGATTGGGGGCACATGCCTCTCTACCTCCTATATCCTACACCGCTGATCTGCACTTTCTATATTTGTCTAGACACTAATGTTAAACCAACCCGTTGAATAAGCAATCTAACATGGACTTTCACACCCTTTCATGGCTTACAAACTAATGATTAATACATTTAGAATATCTAGCTGAAGGCCGATGATGGGCGCAAATAGATTGTTAATGGATTGGAATTGTCATGTAGACTAAATATTTGCTATGGTATCTAATCAGTTACCAGTGGAAATGGGGTATAGCTTTGAACTTGCATGCAAGCGAGCAATAAAGCCATAATATGGTCATTTGCAATCCAGATGATCGGGCTTGCTGTTACCATACCAACCAAACACTCTAACATTATTGTTGATGGATCTGTCTTTTGAAGTACAAGAGATAAAATATCCACTTCAATTGATTGCATTTGAAATACATGTACGTACATGAAAACCATTTTGTCATTATTGATTTAGAAACGCAGTTAATATTCATGCCCATCATCTCGTGATTAAAAAAAAATGCTAATCTAAAAAAAAAATTCTCGATCACCTCCAGAAACACGACGATACGTTGACAATCATTCACATTAATGTATGTATGTCTAATTTCAATCTGTCTGCTCGTGTATCGCTTTAGAGCAACGTGTATGACGTTGCTAGGTTACGAGTTGACACAAGACAGAGTGATCTTTCCATAATAATAATAATAATAGCTAGTTCTTATATAGCGCTTTTCAGGACCGAAGGCCCTCTCAAAGCGCTTTACAGATATATATATTATTACCCCGGTCATAGGATTCAGGCTTACCCATGCTATTTCATAATGTCCCATTTGCAGGCCAAAAAATGAAAAGGTTAAATTCTAAACCGGCATTTGAAAGATAATACTAATTTAGAACTTCCCTCAAAACGAAAGGGCTTGAAATGTCTGTAAGTGGGAAATTAACGAGCATTAGTTGTCGAATCGACTAGTGATTGCAATCATTTAAGTAATAGTGTGATTTTCAGACCCTTGTACCGAATGGTCGTATGTTTTGTGCTGCGCAAAGATACAATCAGTTTAATTTTGGCCATTACAAGATATACTCATGTACCTTTACAGCTCATTTTATGTATGTAATTACCGAAGAAAAAAAAGTCAGTCAGTCACTCAACAGTGTATGACAGTGAAGTCTAGAAAGTAAACGGGTTTCCTTTCATAATTTGAACAATATGACACTGTTGGCATTTAAACTTCACATATAGGACAAACGTGACATATTCATAATTCCTGCAAATTTATACAGAATTTGATGTTGGCTGCAAATGGGACGTACATGTAGTACCTTTAAAGGGAGATGGTCGTCAGTTTCCATGTGCAAAAGGTCATAAATCGCTGACACCAGACTTGTTGGGAAGTCCATTAAAGGATGTACAGGCCTCGCACACAGCAAACATTGTGATGGCCCTTTGATGAAGAAATACCTCCTAGTCTCTCAGAAAGTCTTCGGGTGAGGGAAATATAAGATAATGACTTTACCCTATAGGTTATGCGTGGAAAAGGCAGAGCATTACATCAGATTTAAGATTCAAGATAATTTATTGTCATGTAAAAGATACATACAATTTATTATCAGATACTTGAAGGTGCATACAATTTGAAGACAACTACCCCCCCGGACAACTACCCCCAAGACAACCATCTTCTAGGACAACTACCCCCGGGACAACTATCCTAGGGGGTAGTTGTCAGGGGGTAGTTGTCCGGGGGCAGTTGTCCTATATGGGGTAGTTGTCCTAGGGGGTAGTTGTCTGGGTGTAGTTGTCCTGGGGTAGTCGTCCCCGAGGGTGGTTGCCCTAGGGGGTAGTTGTCCTAGGGGTTAGTTGTCCGGGGTTAGTTGTCCTATAGGGGGTAGTTGTCCTAGGGGGTAGTTGTCTGGGTGTAGTTGTCATGGGGTAGTCGTCCCCGAGGGTGGTTGCCCTAGGGGGTAGTTGTCCTAGGGGGTAGTTGTCCTAGGGGTTAGTTGTCCTAGGGGGTAGTTGACTGGGGTGGTTATCCGGGGGTGGATGTCCAGGGGGGTAGTGTCCGGATACGCCCATGCCCTCCCCGTATCTACGGTCCGGTATTCAAATTGCGATGGCAGCATATATATAAAACATTATTTTCTGGAATAGCATAGGCGAGTGAGATAGACCTACTAGTTCCACGATTACAATGCAAAAAGTCGTTACTATGGTATACAAATAAACACGATTTCATAATATCGTTTATTTCAGTGAGATCGTTCAACATAAACAATAGACACACTGTTGCAATCAAGTTATCCGTTGCCATGCGAGAGCAAGAGACGAAATACAAACGTTTTGATATTATGTCGTTATTGTTTGCTTCATTATACGAGCGTGGCTCATCCTTTATTTAGATATATTTGTCAGCACAATTGAGATTAAAAGGTTAACCATGTAGAAACATGTTCATCCGCTGTTTTTACACGCGATCAGGCAATCATATAGATTTAACAATATTGCCTTGCGCACATCCCCGGTCATACAACATATCAAACGATTCATAAAAGCTAATTGCAATATGATATTTCACAATAATTATTTGACTGGACAAAAAAAAAAAATCACTATTTATTTCATGTGTTTATTTCCTTATATATGTTTTTGAGACTTCATTTTACTTTATTTTATTTTATTTTATTTTATTTGTTCATTAATTTCATCCGTTCTGAGCTGCTGCTGCCACTGCTTTGTCAAAAGATGGCGCACTTCTATATCATCACTGCCCAAACATTTATTACCCTTGAAACAAAAACAAAACAGAACAAAACATAAACAGTCGATTATCTAAAAGTATATCCTCTCAAACTGGAAAAGCTAGAATGACAAAACAAAAAAATTAAAACACCGCTTTCAAATATATGGTAAACAACTATCAATTTCAAGGCGATCGAAAATAGGTAGAGTATAACAGAACTGTAAACCTAAACGCTCTCTTGTTTTTCTATTTGAGTTGGTAACCGCACATAAAGATCGCAAGCCAGTATTGATGCATAAAACCTTTACAATGGAAATCAATAAATTAGCCCAGTCCTTCTTTTATTTTTTTTGTCGCAAGTCTTTTGTGTGAGACAGGTTCTCAATTGATTTTTTCCTCCCTAGATCTTATATTACCCGTGTACCAAATAATCAAGGGCTATGCTTTGTTGACATGTAGAACAGAGAAACAAACGAATGCGCAAAGTATAGGATATTCATCGAAGGCAACGGTTTCACGAAATAGCTCATAAATTATGCAAGAAATGTGTGAGATATGGAATCGCTCAAGTTCCTTAACAACGAGTGTAATATAATAATGGTCATAAGTTATATAAACGCCTTTTAGAGAAACACGTGTAGGCCTAATGTTGTAGCAGGTCATTTCTTGCAAACAAGTATTTTGGATCTAAGATACTTTGCTACGAAATGACAAAGAAGATCAATATTTGGTTATGCCATATTATAACAAAGCTTTTTGAAATACAATAGTTTATCAATTTGATGAATAGTTGTTAGGAAACTGAGCTGTTGTGAAAGTACATCACACTACTTTATATATATATATATATAGGCTATCATATCATTAATCTCAGGCTGTCGATTTTATCTAAATTTCTATGTTTTTTAAATTTTTTAATCGAAAATTATTTTAAAATGGCATTCCATTCCGCTTGGAATTGGCCAAATATATCATAGAACAAAAAAGTGTTTGGTCTATGATTACATAATAATATATTGAGAACATACCCATCCTTGCTCCTCATAGCCGGGGGCCACAGGGGAGAGCTTATACCGACGTTTGCTCGGGGAAACAGTGCTGTTTGTCCGCCTCGACTCCGGGACTTGCAGAAATTGAGACATGGTCCAATATTTCTTTAATTAATTATTGTTCTCCTTTCTTGAGTATCTACTTGAAACCCTCACATGAAATCGTGTAGAATTATATATTTCTATGGCTTTAATCGCTTGTTGTTACGGCGTGCACAGCTGCTTTTTGTACAGTTAATTCGAACACGATATATTTCCACACAATAAGAAATTGCTATGAATAAAAGATGATCTGTAGTACGGTCGTATTATCATTTCCATAATTGGCCTACATTCATCATCGGTTTATTAGTCTGTCCTTTCGGTGCATTGTAGATATTGAGAATTAAAAGCTCGTAAAACACGAAACGGCCGTTTCCAGTCGTACAAACAGGTGTCGTCCACTTTAAAATAATCTGTTCGCTTATGACACACGAGTTGCCAGTCGAAGTAAAGAGCGAATGAACGAAAAAATCTTGTTCGTAGTTACCGCTCAGTTGCTATTTGTTTAGGTGCATTTCACGTTTGGTGATCCCTCGATTACAACGTGCTTAAAACACAATTTTAATTGTAGATAATCATAAACGGTGCTAATACTCAATGAGATCATAAATCAGTGACGTCGCGTTGAACTATTATCTATAATAACCAAGTACGCTGTGTGTGTGCTAGTGTAGGGGTGGCAGATATGTCAAGGAAAGGGCTTTTTGTAAAATCAATATATCGCCATTGGGGTATTGTTGGGCGAAGTAAAGCACGAGACGTGGGATCCGTGGCGTATCCGCACTCTGGTTCAAGGAAGGTGGGGGGGGGGGGGGGGGGGAGATAACGATGATCAATATAGTTCAGGAAAGACACCACTTATGATGCACGTGATTTGCTTATAACAGTGTTGGTATCTCCACAATATATATTTGTATATTTATTTTGGAAAGATATAGGGGATTTAAACCTGAATTGATGACCTGAAAGCTTGAAAGCTTAAAGCTTACCACAGTGCAACTTTCCATTATGTGCGAGTGACCAAACATTTTTTTATTTCATTAAAATAATATTTTTTAGGCATGTATCTCTAATTATTTCGTGCACCTTTCAAAGAGGAAACGTAGTACCTTAACAATGAATCCCTAATCCAATACATAAGACTAGGGCTGCGTTTTTTTGTTGTCTTGGTCCGAAATCAGTAAGGAGGGGTAATTGCCCCCCCCCCCCCTGCCCATCTTTTAAATACGCCAGTAGTCTGGGTTGAAGAGGAGTAAATGGGAAAACACCTGGCTCGGAAATGTACAGGAATGGAATGCATGGCGATGAAGAGAAAGGAAATGTGCCTATTTGTAGAATGAAAAGCTGATTGCTTTAGGCCATTTTCGTCATGTAATCAAAATTAATGCACAAATCTTTGTTAGTGCCTCATTACAAATTTGTTCATTCACCTGCTATATTAAGAATAATTACATTGCAATATAGACGGACTGCGCATACATTACGTGTTGTTAGGTAGGACGAGCTATAATGTTTGTCCTACCTAGCAACAAGCAACAAAACAACAAATATTTGTGCATTACATTAATACAATGCTCTACTCTGTACTGACGAGATAGATGGATTAATCGGGAAATGCAGAGTGAAAGAGAGAAAGGGGGAGTATAGAGTAACATATGGAGAAGAGGAGAAAGAGAAGTGAGAGGGGGAAATGACAGAGAGGTTAGAGAGAGAAAGAGTGTGAGAGAAAGGGGGAGGGGTGAGAGAGTTAAGGAGAGAAAGAGAGTTGGTGATGATAGAGTGAAAGAAAGAAATGCAGAGAAAGAGAAGAGAGAGAGAGAGAGAGAAAATAAAGAGAGAGAGAGAGAGAAAAAAAAAGACAGGGTGAGAGAAAAGGAGAGAGGGGAGGATTGTATAAAAGAAAGAGACAGGGAGAAATAAAAGGGAAAGAGAGAGAAAGAGAGAGAGAGAAAAAAAAAGAGAGAAAGAGAGAGAGAAAGGTTGGAAGAAAGGAAAAAAATATAAAGACGAAAGGAGGCGTGCCCGAAATAAAATGGCCAAAAACAAAATGAGAGAGTCAAACAAAGAAATGAAGACAGGAAGACAGATACAGACGGAGAAAGACAAAAATGGAATGGGGAAAGAGTACATGAAAAGCACATACAGGTTTTTTTTTTAAAGAGAGTTTGGGATTATAACGCACCTTGCCATCCGTTCTTGAAATCGGGGTTATACAATACCTTACTATTATTTAATAAAAACGATCAATTAGCAAATATATTGATTAATGACCTCCACCCCTCCTACTCTTGTTATACTTTCATCCCCCATTTCTACTTGTCTTTGTATACATATATATATGTGTGTGTGTGTGTGTGTGTGTGTGTGTGCGTGTGTGCGTGTGTGTGTGTGCGTGTGTGTGTGTGTGCGTGTGTGTGTGTGTGTGTGTGATTGTGTGTGTATGTTTTATTTTGTTTGTTTTATAGTTGTAGACAAGTATGTGTTTATGTCTTTTAGATGATTTTATTGTGTCTAATGTCTTTCTTTTTTATATCCCTATTGATAAATGTTTATATCTAATTGTTTTTTCTATATTTTTCATATATTTCATTTTGTAATAAAATTATTTTTAAAGTATGTTTAAAGTATTTTGTATTATTATTTTGATTGAATAATAATAATAGGCATTTCTATAGCGCCGTCTATCTATTCTATTCCGAGGCGCACTAATTATTACCCTGGCTTTAGCCTAGCTGCCATTACAGCGCTCCAGCATTTCAAGGAATTAATTTACCAGTTTACCTCACCTCGGTCGAGTGTGGCAAATGAAGATTGCCAAATGACATTAGTGCCGTGTCGGGGATCGAACCACGACCTTTGATGTGCATTGAGTTTCAAACGTCCAGAATGGCAGAAGATGTGAAATGGAGAGATGTTGCAATCAACCTCCGAACCGGGAGAAGATACTTAGATGGATAGATAGATAGCTTTTAAACCAATCGACTAAATCACTTCTTTATATAGAATTTCACGTATTGTATCTGATCAATATTTCAAAGGAATTTGTATCTGTGATATGAGTTTATAATGGTAGACCCCTATGGCCCGCCCTATGGAAATAACATTTTGCTGTGAGGGTGATCCACCCCGTGAGAGGGAGAAAACAAAACGAATAAAAGTAATGATTGAACTCACCCTCCGATGGTTCGATAACCTGAGTATAGCGGCCTTTCTCTTCTGATGAAGCTGTTTAAAATGAGAGTTAGCTTCTAACAGGACTTTCTGACGACGCCATTGTTTTTTTGCTTTCCCGATGTTCATTGCTTCTGATTTTCTTTGGGAATGAGCTGCTGATGATTTAATGATAATATTAATAATAATGTTAATAATGTCAATACTATACTGCTGCTGCTACTTCTATACTTCTATATCTACTTCTACTTCTACTTCTACTGCTACTTCTACTTCTACTTCTACTACTATTGCTACTTCTACTACTATGCTACTACTACTACTACTACTACTACTACTACTACTACTACTACTACTACTACTGCTACTATACTACTTATACTACTACTACTACTACTACTACTACTACTACTACTACTACTACTACTGCTACTACTACTACAACTACTACTACTACTACTAATATTACTACTACTGCTACTATTACTACTACTACTACTACTACTACTATTACTACTACTACTACTATTACTACTACTACTACTACTACTATTATTACTACTACCACTACTACTACTACTACTATAACTACTACTGGTACTAATGATAACAATAAAAATTATAAATAATCTACTACTAATAATAATACTAATAATCACAATAAAGATTATACAGATTATGATGATGATGATGATGATGATGCTGGTGATGATAACTGTGATGGTGATGCTAATGATAACGATGGGGATAATGATGATGATGATGATGCTCCTTGTAGCCTTATGCAACATTTGGCAAACAAATCAAACATTTATTCAAACCTAACTACAGTGATCTTACCTCTAAACAAATATTGCAATCCTCATTTATGGCTTCCGCTAACCTGTTTATAGCGGCCGATGATTAACTTTGCTTTCTCCATCAAAACGCCTGCTTCTCATAATGACCATGATGACCATACCGTTTACGCCGACAAGGCTGCAGAATTCAGAAATCGGTTCCCTATTCCGCTTATCTCATTCAGTGGTAAGAGTCTGTTTGAAAAGGAAAGAAGCTGAGAAAATTCACCAAGTTTCATCCGTTTCATCCGAAAAAATGTCAAGTCTACAGTGACTCTAATGCTCGTCCGTTTTCATAAATTTAATTCCAGGCGATAAGTATTGTGCGTTAGATGATGTCTATGTATTTGAACATATTAGGCAGATCAAAATCACGTTGTTTTATTCCTTTTCATCTGAAAAAACGTCAAGTCAACAATGACACTAATGACCGTCTGTTTTTATCAATTTAATTCCAGGTAATATGTATATAGGCTTTGCTTCGTGATCATCCATCTGTTTGAAAATGAGAATCAGAGAAAACCTAAATCTCCGTTCTTTCCATCTGGAAAAGTCATGTCCATATCGAATACTAACGCTCGTCTGTTTTTATCAATTTAATTTCAGAAGATATGTATTTGCATTAGGCGATCATCCATCCGTTTGAATATGAGTAACAGCAGGAAAAAAAAAACACAATTTCTATTCATTTTCATCTGAAAAAATCAAGCCCACAATGATATTAATACTCGTCCGATTACATCGATTTCATTGACTCCAGACAAAATGTATTTGCATTCGGTGATATCCCTCGGTTCGAGAATGAATAGCAGAGAAAAATCACGATGTTCATTATTTCCATCTGACAACTTGTCAAAGCCTTCGTCATGTTCAAGGATTCTTGTTTGGTTCCATGAAATTCATTCCAATTAAAAACCAGACGATGGTTGTAGATGATTCCCTTGTATACTTCCCATGTTAAGGGAGAAATCAGAGACAGCGTAATGTCTGTAAGCACGTATCATACACGATTGATTGCATATTAAGGAAACGTTCGAATATGCGTTCATAGAATTTTGACCGACCAAAGAAAATCGATGCTACTTCGGACGGTCGACAATTCCAGATATTTGTAGTGATTTGTGGATCGATTTTGGACACTTGATAGTTGATGCGCTGCTCATCATTATGCGTGAATCTCATCATGAAAACATGTGTGAATCCACCAGAATGGGGGGGGGGGGGGGGGGAGGGGGGTCAATGGTGGGGCACGGGGGCGCCTCCCCCTTGTAAAAACGAAATCTGTTATTTCTCTCAGCATAAAATATGGGTACGAAAAAATATCAATTTTTTAATCTGTCTCTCTCTGTAGGCCTACCAGTCTATCTTTCTTTCTCCACTTCACTATGAAGAAAACGGTGCGAAGCCTAGATTTTGTCGTGAAAAGTGACAAATAGATTGTCGTGAAAAGCGCTCTCTTTTTCTGTCGTTGTCTCTGTCTGTCTCTCTCTTTGTCTGTCTTTATCTCTGTCTCTGTCTCTCTCTCTCTCTCTCTCTATATATATATATATTTATATATATATCTTTGTATCTGTCTCTCCTTCCCTATCCTATTGCAAAATCCTAGAAATGCTCTAATATGACATCGAATACATACATTTTACCCTTTAAAACAAATCATGTAGGCGTACATGTATGTTTTAGAAGCCGCCTTGTCGATAATTAACCATGCTCCGTTAATCATGTCGCTATCTCATTCATGCCTTTCGTCTAATGATTGATGAAAGGTTTCAATCCATTCTCACATTAGGATGTTTTCTGTTTCCATAACAACTAATTATGATATACACTGGGATATAATTAATATATGGATGCCATAACAGAGTGCATGGTGGTGAGTCTATATTACGGCAATCAATGCTTCCTATCTGTGGAGTGTTAAGGCCTCTTTTCATATCAGTCCTCAGTACGTCGATGCCCTGTTTTTTCCCCGAAAGTTCATAATTCCGAAGGTTCATTAGTCCGAATATGTTCGTATTTCTGAAAAATTATATAGGGGTCATAATTCCGAAAATGAAATAGGGTATGTAATTCCGAAGGTCGATCATTATTTCGATAGTGACATATATATATATATAACCTAGCATGTATCGTGTGTTTTTCGGGAATAACGAACCCTATCTAATTTTCGAAATTTTCGAAAAATGTTCTGAATTAGGAACTCTGTTTTATATTTTCAGAATTATGAACCCACTGGTATGGCAAGTTTGTGTTTCAAAATTACGAATCTTCAGGAAAAACGAGTTCATCCAGTACGCCGATGTCACAGGAGAAGTAGTATAGGCCTACACAGACGAATTTCACAACTATAACCTAAACAGCTAGATGTGAATCTTGTCTGTTAGTGCAATTTTTTTCTTCACAACTCAATTATTAAAGTCCCAATTAGATATTATTCGTCAGACCAGGCGCGAATCCAGGGGGGGGGCCGAGCGGGCCTTGCCCCCCCCCCCCCCCCCCCCGCAAAAAAAAAAAAAAGGAGAGAGAGAGAAGGAAAAGAAGGGAAAGGGAAAGAAAAGAGAAAGGGAAAAAAAAAGAAGAGGAAGAAGAAAAGAAAAGAGGGAAGAAGGAGATCGGGGGGGGGGCAAAAGGACTTGCCTCCCAGGCTGTTGCCTCCCCCCCTTTCCCCCCCCCCCAATCAAAAAATAAAAGAGAAAGAAGGAAGGGAAAGAAAAAAGAAAAAGAGGAGATAAAGGTGTAGATCGGAGGGGGGGGGGGGGGCTTTGGAGAAATAGAATTCAAACGTGGTTTATTTCTAATTCCATACCGGTGGTTTAAAAATAAGGCTGAAATGAGATAATTTTCCGAGATTTTTCCTCACTTTATGCGTTTGTTGGAAAATGACAAATTCCTAAATTTACAGCCAGGCAAGAAAATGCTTCTTGAGATGCCTACATTATCAGGGCCCGCGGAACGGCTAGGATCGGGATCCTCGAGCCCCCCCACACTTTCTTTGAAAAAGTATATTAAAGAGAAATAGAAAGAAAGAGAGCGAGAAAGACAAAATAGTTAACTGCCAGTGTCACATTATAATGGGGTATCAAAATATGCTCATCTGACCATGATTAAATGCCTAAAACCCCAAGGGCTCTGCCCCCTGGATTCCACCTAGGGCCCTAAGGCGGACCCTTAGATGCTCATCTGACGGTCATTTAATGCCTAAAACCCCTGATTTCTGGGGGCTCTGCCCCATGGACCCCACGCCAAATAGTGTCCTGCCAGTGTCACAAATAATAAGGTATCAAAAATGCTCATCTGACCGTAATTAAACGCCTAAAACCCCTGAGCTTCCGGGGGCTCTGCCCCCTGGACCCAACCAAGAGCCCTTAGGTGGGCCCCTTGATACTCATCTGACCGTAATTGAGTGCCTAAAACCCTTGAGATTCTGGGGCTCCGCCCCCTGAACCCCAAGCCAATTAGTGACCTGCCACTGTAACAATTAGGTATCAAAATAATGCTCATCTGACCGTAATTAAATGCCTAAAACTCCTGAACTTCCGGGGCTCTGCCCCCTGGACCCCGCCTAGGGCCCTAAGGCGGACCCCTGAATGCTAATCTGACCGTAAATTAAAACCTTAAACCCCTGAGCTTCCGGGGCGGACAAGGTATCAACATGTTCATCTGACCGCAGGCGCGTAGCCAGGGGGGCGGTGGGGTGGTCCCCCCATAAACGCCGGCCCAAAAAAGAGAGGAGATATAAGGAATAGGACGTAGGAAGAAAAGGGAATAGACAAAGAACATTTTTGAAATTCAGACAAGGATTAAGAGTCGAGAACGGTACGACGAATCGTCTTCTTTCTCTAATGATTTAATGAAACGTAAAAGCTTCCGCGCTTCGCGCGGGAGGGGGGAAACTGAATTTAGACGAGGATTAAAAATCATAACAGTATACAACGAATCGTCTTCTTTCGCTAATGATTTAATGAAACGTAAAAGCTTCCGCGCTTCGCGCGGGTGGGGGAAACTAAAATATTTTTGAAAGCGGAACAACGATTCGTCTTTATTCTCTAAAAATTTAATGAAACGTCGAAGCGGGGGGGAAACTGAATTTAGACAAGGATTAAGAGTCGAGAACGGTACAACGAATCGTCTCCTTTCTCTAATGATTAAATGAAACGTAAAAGCTTGGGGGAAGCTGAATTTAGATGAAGATTAAGAGTCGATAACGACACAACGAATCGTCTTCTTTCTCTAATAATTTAATTAAAAAACGTCGAAGCTTCCGCGCTTCACGCGGTAGGGAGTGGGGAGGGGGAAACTAAATTTAGACAAGGATTAAGAGTCGAGAACGGTACAACGAATCGTCTTCTTTCTCTAATGATTTAATGAAACGTAAAAGCTTTCGCGCTCCTCGCGGGATGGGGGGGGGGGGGAACATAATTCAGACGAGGATTATTTTTGGGAATGGTACAACGAATCGTCTTCTTTCTCTAATAATTTATTGAAATGTCAAAGCTTCCGCCCTTCGCGGAGGAGGGAGGGGGAAAACTCGCCCCTCCCTGCACCCACCCACCCATAATTACGTACCAATATTTGGCTCGCATAATTTCAAATTTGGGCCTCCCCCCCTAAGAAATCCTGGATCCGCGCCTGCGTCAGACAGAGGGCGCTGCTACCCAAGCGCCGTGAGCAAAAATGTTGTTGAGTTTTCTTATTTTTAGTGGTGATTTTAAAGCATTACCATCTATCTTACTATATAGAGCCTTCACATTCAGTCTCTCCCTTTTCTTCGTCCGTCTTTCCTCTTTTTTCCTTACTTCTATTTTGACCCATATAACTTTTCCCTTCTCTCCAAAATGACTTCTACCTTTGCCTTTTCCTTCGGTTTCTAAGAGTGACAAGGGAGTTGACCTATACTATATATATATTTATATACATGATACATTTTCCTACAAAGCTTTCTGTTAAAGCTGCTGTCCATTGCATAATTTCTGTTCGTCACACATAATTTATTATGGTTTCCGTCTCCAACTCAACGCTAATAAAGAGAAATGTTATATGGTAGGCCCCCTACTTACCTTTACAATTTCCACATTTCAAATACCACGACTAGCCTATAGTCGTGTAAATCCAAAAGTTCAGGTCATAATAAGAACTTGATATCTCTTTCTCCAATCAATAGCTGCTTTTACGGTAGGAAGTCATTAAGTCACTCGAACAGGTAGGAATCTTTTAAAAATGTCTCAACTAGAAGGGGGTATTTGTACACCCCTCCACCACTGGTATAATGAATCCGTGTAATGAGAGAGGTTCTTAAGCGGTTTGTTTGTTTCCCCCCGATAGAGCAATGTTTGGTCGCCTTTCTAAAGCTTCTGTAGTGCTTCCAAAGTTTGCTTTACCCCCAAACAGATGACAATTAAGGGGCAAACATTCGGATCAAGTTGTTTGGGGCCGGCAAAATGACCATGTTTATCTCCAAACTCCAAGGCAGTCAGTTTGATAAACTGGATTTCCAAGATAAAACGATCAAATTGGAACATGAAAAGTAAACAAAGATTAGGAACCGAGTTAATATTTCTCTTAAAAATGATTTTGATGATTATGGCTTTTTGAAACAAAGAAATATAGAAGAATCAACTCCTTTTCTTCCCTTTCTTATTATTACTTTTATTTATCTCTTTTTGCTTTCATCTTTTCCTAAAAAAGCTTTCATATCATCCCTTTTCAAACAATTCAAGATAGATCTATGCAATATTGCATTGAGAAAAAAAAATCAATCAAAAGGTGGGATAGTACATACAGTTTATAAACGGCAAGTTAAATAATGCAGCTTCCCGCAAAAGTGAAATTAGAAAGTTGGAACTTTGTACTGTTGGCTGAAATACATGTAATATTTAGAAAGAACGATTATAATTCATGTTAATTTGATCACAAACTATACTCCTACTCGTCTATAAAATCTTAATTTCTTGTATGCTATTCACATGTATATCAGTTAACGTGTCCTATCGTTTTCCAATTTCCGACCAAAATTGCGTCTGAAAATCTTATTCTTTTGTTATCTTTTGTTTGTACGGTGATGCTGTTTTTGTTGTGTATGTGTTCTATGCTTGTCAGAAACTCTTTCGGATTGCGCACCATTCTCTCTCCCCCCATTTACTAAACCCATATCCTATAGATGGTATTTCGTTCCGTCATTAAATTCAGGACAACTACGAAGTTCTAACCTTCACCATCACTACCACCACTAGTCCACTACTACCACAACCAACACTACAGACATTCATTCATTCTTTCATTTTTGCATTTTTTTTCTTATGTAAATGTACACGATTCTTTGTCATGATGTAATGTGTTCCCTAATATTTTGAAGCGCCTTGAGCATTTAATTAAAATGGATAATGGCGCTATATAAACTCATGTACTATTATTATTATCATACCAATTTTACTACCATCACCACTGCCACTAACCTTCATCATCACTATATTGCAATCAGTACAACCACCACCACTATCACAACCATCAACAAAACCCTTACGATCATCACCACCACTACTACCACCATCATCACCACTACCATCGCCACCGTCATCATCAGTTAGCACCCTCCTGGCTCTACATCAGTAAAGTGTTATAAATTGAGGTAATCCCACTATCATCATCATCATTATCATTACCTTCATCATTGTCATCATCATTATTTGTTATCTTTATTTGTTGATTCTACTTCTATAACAACTAGGTGTAAATTTCTATGTATCACATGTTCAACATCCATGTACAGCCAATATTGAAAATATTGTAAACACAATATAGAGTACCGAAATGAGACATCATATTGCAAAGTTGTCAAGGTTGCTGGTTCCAAACAATTTCGTGCTCCACAATAGCGCGGTGATCACACCAACGCCGAACACCGAACTCGCCCTGCTCCAGCCTGTTGCTTGAATGATTTTGTGGTGTACCTCATGTGCTGGGTCTGTTGTTTGGAACCAGGAACCTCTACGGCGAGTGAATATTACGTTAGCATTTTGGAACTCTGTTGCATGCTAATTAGAGCTAGAAGGGTATTACATCTCTATATGACCATAAGACTATTAACAATAAAAAGGACTCGTGCAACAATATTATTTTTCATAATTTCCTTTAATAATAAAAAATATATGTTATTCATAACTTTCAATTATATAAAAATTACAACTTTGTTAAAATTAAATAATTTTTTAGTTACTACCGTATATTCCTCAAAAACAAATAAAAACATCCATTTGAAAAAGTTGTACACAATACATCTACTAAATAAACGAATTGAATGTAACTATTTTGTTTAACTTTTAGTAAATATTTCAAAAGTTCAGTGTAATATCAAGAATAAAATAAAATGACAAAAGATGAAATAATACAGTTAAAATGACTAAAACGATGAGGATTGAATACATACAGTAGATACAACGTTGATGCATGAGCATCGTATACAGAAAAGACATAACTTCGTTTGGTCTAGGATTTCTCTTATATTTTCAAGAAATCTATATCTATAGAAACATACTCCTTTGAAATGTGTGGCTCGATGAAGTAAACATATTTCTTGTGCATTTAATGACCGTTAGTGTACCTTTTTCTGTTAGCTATGAGTATGAAGCAAGCAAAAGTTCTTTTTCAATACTTTACCTGTGCAGATAAGTTTTTTTTTCCAGAGGTGAAAGGTGAGAGGTTGAGTGAAAGGTCAGAGGTTAAATGAAAGGTGAGAGGTGTTAGTGTAAAATAATATGTGAGCTTTCTTAGTCCCATGTGGTATATTCTCTGTTCAGAGCCAGAAGGGTCCTAACTCTGTGTAACAGCATATGAGTTAATGCCCTTCTGGCTCCAAACGGACGACATTATCGCAGAAGAAATCTTCCATGACGATGATTGCTCTTAAAATGCAATCATATATAAATATAACAAGGAGAAGTTGACAACTTAAGTCCAAATAATGACACCACATGTATGTATATCCCAATATACCCACATCTGTGTTAAGTGTTTATCATTGGACAATATATTTTCAACAAGACAGAGTCAATTTGTTGCTGTTTTGATGTTTATAAAAACCTAATAATGCATACACCGTTTTCTAAATGTACTCTATAATCAAACTTTAAAGACTGTCAATACTACTGGGCCAGAATGGGTTAGACCACACAGAGAGGTCACTGACAGATGGCTATCTCATTAACTCAGCTCTCAACTAACATAAGAAAAAGAGGATCATGGGGGACCAACAGGCACCTATTGGGGAAGTTTTTTATAGAGAGGGAGCAAGTAGCTACAAGTAGGACAGTGAGGCTTTAACATAAGCTTGCCAAAGATTCTTTCAAAATGCAAGCATATGACTGGTAGACCTGCTAAACTTTGTATTATCTTATTCGAATATTCGAAGTCAAGACAATCAAGAGAAAAGGCGAATTTATAGAAAATCTTAAGCTGGCTCAGGATTCATAATTCCTATAATGGCAATTTATGTCAGGTGTAAATACAAACAATATTTCTTCCACATCATCATGGATTATAAAATATATTTTGATACTTTAGGCAAGGATGATTTACTGTTAATTAAAGAAATCTGCAAGATTTTATACATTTTCATGCTTTTACTTTCTTTATGAATAATCAGAACGTATTCATGCGTTCTGCCAACCATGGTGTTAAGCTTATCACACGCTTTAATCATGTAATATCTATTCAATGTGTAATACATGGTAAGATAACCAAGAATACAGAAAACAGAGGGAGAAACATTAAATGAATAAAACAGCATAATATATTCTAAGGCTGTATTAGCTGCCTGCAGGAAAACAGAGATATTCAGGTTGTGATCTTCTTCCTTCGTTACAGAAATACTTTCCCAATATCCTTCGAAAAGCAATGCGACAGAATGCAAAACTTTATGTATAAACATGTACGACAATAAAGAGGATATGCCCATTGTTACATTTGTGCAAATTCTATACAATATACGTGTTTGGATTCTGAATTCTAACGCGGTATTACATTGATAGACTTCTGTCGGTGATATCAAATAAGCTTTAATAAGGCTTTAATGGCAATATACAGAAACAGTGGCTAAGGTCTCAATTTATTATGAATTCTGAATAGCTAATTTGATAATGCAATGATGATTATAATCTGTTTATGTCTTTTGATATCGATCAGCAAGTAATTGGCCTGTATTGAAACATCTCATTGGAGTATTGGTATCTAACACAAAACCCAACAAAAAGCTTTTGACATGTAGCAGCCCAGTTCGTTAGGAGATGTCTCATAATCAACAGGACTTCCAGAGTTGTCATGAAAACACAATTCCCAGATGTTGCCCAGCTTCTTTTTTTTTTCAATTCCAAGATTATTTAATAACAAAACATTTTACACACTTTGAAGCGGCCATAACCATATTAGAAACTGACCACTTTCTTTATTTACCAGTGAATTCACATTATACATGGATATAAATTCTATATTTGCATATTTGGTTTTTAAAGTCATTCAAAAGACATTCTAGCACAAACAAAAATGTGTATTAAAGAAATGTACATCAATGAAATAACAAGAGGTTGCAAAATTATAATGGAATACATGTATACCATTTGAACCACATGATACATATAGAAACACAAGTCACTAAATAAATTTGAAGCCTTCATTTATGTCAAGTTTTGGTGTGCCACACTAAAATGTTCAAATAACAATCTTTTTCCCTATTTACAGATATCAAATAATATTTCACTTGCTTTATCAATGAATTTGCAAGCTGTTGGTGGTTGGGAGACAAAACATGCTTTCACACAGAGTTTATATAAAAATATTATTACAAATAAAGAAAAAACGTATTAAACATAAGTAGCCAAAGCCTGATGTATAATCATCACATATAACATTAATTTTCATGTTTTCAAACAAATTTCCTTGCATAAATCACAATATATACCACTGTAAATTGTCATAAATTTGTCATAGATTCCAAACGCATATTGTAGTACTGCTTTAAACCTGCACATCATCAACTAACTGAAAATTATATTTTGTGAAAGAATAAAAATACTTAAATGACAATATTGTTGCTCTAGGCATGCACACAACCAGATTTTTATCAACTTGTTTTGTAAAACTAGGATTTCCTTGCTTAAAGGTAAAGACCAGTTCTGGTCATCTGATTGCATTGTGAAAGAAACGTTGTGGAATCAATCAGAAAAGGTTGATCATCTAGTATATAAATATTGGTGTGTACTGCGAGGTTCTGGAATCATCAAAATGATAAGAAATTTGGCCCAGTCTTGGTAAAGTTACAAGCACTGTACACAGAAAGATGTATATGGGATTATATTATATAATAACTTACCAAATGTATCAATTAGTAGGCGTTTTCCCGGCAAAATTTGTATCATCACGTATTAGTCAAAACATATTCTTTCACATGATTGGTAATAACAGCTTCCATTTCATTTTTTTGAGAGGGGGGCATTTCCAAAACTGGTCTTTACCTTTAAATCATAAAATGTCATGATTTTTTTTTTATTGGTTATGATGGTAGTACTGTTCTATACATGTCCTCGCATATTCATATTGCATCAAATCATAAAACAATATCGTATAAGTAAGATTTGCTGGCACACATCATAATAATTTGTCAGAAAACCAAATTGCTTAAATGATGGTTTAACTACTCAAGTCCTGCAATCACAACGTGGCAGGAACACATAAAAGCAATTTGTCAAACTAAAATATTATTACAAACATTACAATAATTTGTCATAAAACCAAAACACTTGATGGCAGTTGTGTTACTCTAGGCCCGCACATGCATGCTTTTAGCTACCGGTAGGTTTTCAAAACTGGTGTGCAATATGAAACTTCCTTCACCTGGGTGGCAAGAGGCAATTAGTAGATTAGTAGATTAGTATCTTGCCTGCATGTGTTCATCACCGAATTATAACACTTTGATTGCCTTGCATAAATCGTGAACATTTTTCACATGTCGTAGGACCAAAGTGTTTGAACGATAATGGTACTTTCCTATGCCTGAACATCGTCGGTTGGGAGCAAAGGCTCTGTTTCGCTCTCTACGTTGAGAATGTTGGAGGGTGACGGGAAGCCTTTTCCCGCAGGTTCAGACTTTGTTTTGAGACGCTTCCAAGATGCCAGAACCATTACCTACAATAAGGAAAGATATTGTAGAGATGTGGCTTTTAGTAGGCAAGGTAATTTCATCCTTATACATGCGTAAACCAATCTTTATTAAATTGAATTTA
>JAVYIG010006236.1:0-22500 GCA_035222895.1 Strongylocentrotus droebachiensis | reverse complement strand
CTTTTTTAGGCCTTATTGTACCACGAACCATCAGGTTGGAAGGGTCCTAGAGCAGGGGAGTGTAGCTGTTGTCTAGTGTTCCTTGCAGATATTCACATTACAATACACAGGAAATCATCACGTTTCTTCCTAATTTCCTTATTGCTACCAAAAACTGTACACAACCTTTAAAATCCAGGGCACAGATGTGTTAAAGCCCAACTGCACTACTTATAGCTACTTGCGCCATCTAAATAGCAAACAATGCCTTATCGGTGCCTCCCCTATACAAATTTAAGTTCGTCGCGAACTCGTATTATGCTCGTGGTAAGGTTAATAAGATCGTTTTTTAGGCTATAAGCTCGTAACACGCTTCCAGGACGCTAGTAACGATCTTACTAAATGTTGGCGAGCTCGTGCGCGAGTTCGTCACGAGCTCGTGGCGAACTCGCGGGTAAACTGGGGAGCTCGTGGGCGAGCTCAGGGGTAAAGAGGGAGCTCGTGACGAGCTCGTTGGTAAAAGGGGGAGCTCGTGGCGAGCTCGTGGGTAAAAGGTGGAGCTCGTGGCGAGCTCGTGGGTAAAAGGGGGAGTTCATGGCGAGCTCGGGTTAAACTGGGGAGCTCGTGGCGAGCTCGGGGGTAAACTCCCCATAGGAAAGTGAAAAGTATGCCGCAGACCTGCCGCAGACCTGCCTCAGACCTGCCACAGCTCTGCGGCAGACTTTTAGTCTGCGGCAAAGAGTATGCCGAAGTATGCGGCAGACTTGCCGCATACCAGTATGCCACAGGAACAGTCTGCGGCAGATCTGCGGCAGGATGAAATTTTGCTGCAGACTTGCCGCATACCAGTATGCCACAGGAACAGTCTGCGGCAGATCTGCGGCAGGATGAAACTTTGCTCGAGACTTGCCGCATACTAGTATGCCACAGGAACAGTCTGCGGCAGATCTGCGGTAGGATGAAACTTTGCTCCAGACTTGCCGCATACTAGTATGCCACAGGAACGGTCTGCGGCAGGGCGAAACTTTGCTCCAGACTTGCCGCATACCAGCTAGTACGCCACAGGAACAGTCTGAGGCAGATCTGCGGCAGGGCGAAAGTTTGCTCCAGACTTGCCGCATACCAGTATGCCACAGGAACAGTCTGCGGCAGGTCTGCCACAGAAAGGTGGGAAATTATACAGTCTGAAGCAAGGCTATAGGCGGCCATTTTGTAGGACATGCAGTACCATACATGTATGAGGTTGCAGGCTGAGCCCATGACCTTGTAAATTCCTTTGTTAATTAGCACTGTTAATTGTCTTTTTAGCTTCTGTCAAACCAAACAATTTACTTCAAGTTCAACTGGTACCATAAGAGGAATTTATTACATAAGAGGAGGCTGAGGAATTAACGGACTGTTTCAAACTTTTTTGTTGTGCAATATGTGATCTTATCTTTAGCCCCACTAAATCACTTTTTTGTTGTAACTAGGTACCCAAGACGAAAATCCAATTGAAACTAATTGAACACCAATTTAATTTTCAATTGGTTTCAATTGGTCTCAATAGGTTTTAACAGGTTTCAATGGGAATTTAATAAGACTTCAGATGGTTTCAATTGGTCCAGATTGTCCCTATTGGACCAATTGGGCCCATTGGCCCCATTGGCCTATGCCCCATTATACTTTAATGGGACCCAAATTGGCCTGAAGTTGGACTTCAATTGGTCCAATTAAAACCAATTGAAAACCTTTTAAAGTCTAATGGGGCAGATTGGTCCAATTGAAATCCCATTAAAGTCTAATAGGGCCAATTGAAACCAATCATCTCATGAATATTCATTATTACTTTACACGTGTGACAGAAAAATACATTTATCATGATTTGTTAAGCAAATTAAGACAATGCACATCATTTTTGTGATTTCTATTTTCCTTTTGCCATTATTAACCAATAGATTATTTTGTCTGATCATTTTACAATTACATTCACGTTTTAGCAATAGATTGATAGATTGATATTGATTATATGATTACTAACCAAGAAACAATATACATATGTGTACGAGCCTGAGTCACTTTAAATGTTACTCTTGAATACACTTCAAATGATCTATGTGATGGAGTTAATGCAATTGAGAATAGAATATACCTAATTGGTAATATCGATATATATTGGTATTACCTAATTGGTAATATCGATATTGCCAATATCGATTATGAAGTATCAATCAGTTTACCGCATTAAGCTTGCAGCCATTCCACGAGATTGTCGACGAACTCGCCGACGAACTCGTTGACGAACTCGTTGACAGGCAAACCAACGAGCTCGCCAACGAGCTTATCGGCCAGTGACGAGCGTGTATATTTGGAGCATGCCAACGAGCTCGCCAACGAGCACGCCAACGAGCTCGTAGCTAATTTGCATATTTGGAACGAAACGAGCTCGTTGGCGAGTTCGTCTGCTTGCTCGTCAACGAACTCGTTGGCGAGCACGCTGACGAGCTCGCGTGTAAGCGTACTGAAATTTGTATAGGGGCTGTTAGTCCCCTATGAATCGCTTTTTCTCATGTTAATTGAGAACTGATTTGATGAGATAACCACCTATTCAGTGACCTTGCAGGGTGGTCTAATCCCCCCTGGCCAAACTCGTACAGACGGGCTTTAACCCTTACTGTACTGGGCTATTTTGAGCACCCACTGACTGGGGGGGGGGGGGGGGGGGCCTCGGAGGCCCCCGCTATGATCTCGGCCGTCGATTGTCCGATGAACACGAAAATTTGCATGTTTGTAGATATTTACGTAAGGAACAAGATGGTATAATTATTTTTTTCTGAATATGCAAATTTTGTTCGTTAGCCTAATTAATTATGCAAAATGCTAATTTTATGCATTTTACAGAAAACGTGTCAAACTCCACTTTTAGAATGTTGAAACTCATTATTCATATGAAACTTCTTTTCTAACACAAAATCGTTATTTTAATGTAATTAATAATGATAATTTATGCAAATTTTGATGCGATTTTTAAATATTTTTCTTTTTGATGACATGCGCATACTAATTGTTATGTAACGCCTTACAGGTATATCCGATTTCGACGAAAATGGTATCAAAATGTGCGTAAGACTTGAGGGAAAAAAGTCATGAAAGGACAATTCAAAATTCCAAGCGGTTGCGGCGCAATCTCCGAAAATGTCGAGGGGGGGGCCTCCCAGGCCCCCCCCCCCCCAGTACAGTCAGGGTTAAGGCCTTCTTTTGACACAATACATACCCTGTATTTTTTGAGGCACCTTCTTTGAGAAAAGAGAGATGATCGACACGGCTAAGAACGCTAGACCGGATACTTGGATGCCACAGCATATGATGAACGTTGGCAGGTTCTTTGATACATTGCCTTGTTGAGAGAGAAAAGGAGAAAGTCAGTTCAGGGGGGCGTTTCACAAAACTTGGCATCAGTGACAAATGACAGTTGTTGTTATAAGCTACTGAAATCCTTGCTTCTGATTGGTTATCAGCAGATTTGTCACTGTCATTGAAAAAAAAAGCTTTGTGAAACAGGCCCTGTATTTCCAATTTTATTATAGGATACTACTACTACTACTAATAATAATCTGGAGTTATATGGTGCTTAATATAATATACCATCTCTAAGCCCTTTAACAATATTATTACCCCGGTCATTGGATTCATTCACGCACAACAATGTGAACCATCTCCACTCCCTGGGGAGCATTCCTACCATATGGCCACTGTGAGGGCATATGGCAATTACTAACACAAAGGATACACATGCATCTGTCAAATACGTGTATATAAAAGCCCATCACACAATATGCATTCTGATTTCTACTACTATAGGCCAAGAGTACGGTACTTGCATTGATTCAACAAGTTTTTTTTCTTCATTCAGTTCTATTCTCCATGATCTTTGGGAGTTCCTGCCTTGTTAGATAAGTGTCTAACTGAAATTACAACGAGGGTGTTCTACATGTTTGACTTAATTTCCCTCTCACCTCACATAACACACTACTCAAAACAGCAAAATATTATTTAAAAACAAGTAAGTTTCATCCATGACTGTGGTGGTTTACTGAATCTCCCATTCACCAACTCATCAATTGCCCATGCGCATACATCTTTTATAACACTACAGTCTATAGGGGAAAACGAGTATGGTAAAGCCGGTCACTCAAGGATTTTTACTCTTTAAGGCACTTCTTGATCATTTTAAAGCGCAATTTTGTTAGGGCTTCAATATTACACTATACCACAGACACTGATAACACGTAGAGCCGAGCATCTCAGATTTAACATTGTTAAACGATGCCTTTAATGACTTTGCCCCTTGAAGATGTGTGATTTCTTGAGTCATTCATTTTCTCTAGCTAGTTTTTGTTTCTCACCGGGTATCATTCGAGGAACAAAGATGGCAAGCAATCCTAGCGATAATGTCTCAATGATAAGACCTATGAGAAGGAGCATCCGATCAGAAACCCTCTTGCTCATTACCTTCACCACTACAAAGAAAAACAGGAGCTGAAAACAAGATGGACACAAAAACAGTTTTAAGTTTCTAAATTAGATATGATTTAACTTGATATCACACAACCCTAGCGACACTGTTTTGATGATCGAAACAGAAACCTTCTTGCCACCAAGAAGACAATCAAGAGCTGAAAACTAGATGGATCTTCAACTGCGCGCAGTCGGAGATGAAGCCTCCACCCGGCCCCCCCACTCAGTGTTATTTAGGGTACGCGTATGCTTGTACCCTCTTTTTGAAAAGACCCCCTATCTGAGCACTGCCAACATTTCCGAACCCCCCTTTCGCGGGCTTTTCGCGGGCTTTTCACTGGCTTTTCCTGCCTTGAAGACCCCCCTAAATCCGGAACGCTGCTCAATGTACCCCCCTATCTCAGGACATGCAGACACCCCCCCCCCCTCTCATCTCAGATAAGCTGTCATTACTGGTTGGCACTTCTTCAAGTTCAAGTTCTTCTTCTTGATCATTTTGAAGCACAATTTTGTTTAGGGCTTCAATATTACACCAGGGCTTGATTACACCATATCACAGACACTGATAACATGAAGGGCCTTGCATCTCAGATTTAACATTGTTAAACGATCCCTTTAATACACAGCCAGGAATACTAATGCAGCGGTGTGTGAATTAGGGTAGCCTACACTACAGTACAAAACTACATACTAGGTCTAGATTCAAGTCCCACATATTCATTTTCATGGGTGTAGGAAAATGAGTTTGAAAGTGTTATTATTACGATCAAACTATAGGGCAAACTACTCACCTGAATGTGCCACCCTGTGAGCCACAGGTAGACAGCCACAATATCCACAACGAGGAGACTGTGGGTCCTGCTCAAAGACGTCCCAATCATGACAATTTTGGCAGGGCCCACGCCTCATAGCCCATCTTGATGCCCGGCGCCCCGGCTTGATGCCGAGCCTAGCCCGATATGCATGATGAGCGCGCCGTACAGACTATACGTTCTGTTGTTATCTCTCTCTCTCTCTCTCTCTCTCTCACACAGATTTTGAGAAGTCCGTACTGCCCCTGTACTGGGACGAGAGTGCATGGGACTCAATGTTTTTACTTTTCATAATGAAATAATCCTGAATGAGCTTTCAAAACTAGCAGGAATTTCTGAAATCTGATCGCGGGATTTCATCAATTTTTCTATGTTCAACTTCAAGATTTTTTATAACCCCCTTTTTTAATTACAAAGAGATGAGAGAAAAACACCCCTTTTTTAAAGAAATCTCCGGGTGAAAGTCAAATACACCCCCTTTTTTTTACATTTCTCGGGCCGGACTTTGTCGCACGAAAAGTACCCCTTTACCGGACATTTTGGCAACACGCATGCGGTCATTTCCAAACCTGAGTGGGGGGGCCGGGAGCCTCCATCATTGAGCGATTTTACAAATCCAAACAGAAGCAATTAAAACAAATTCAAGTATGATTGTAATCCATTAACAGGTTCTCAGAATATCATGATTACAAGCTATTTTTCATGAACATGTATGACCCTTTGATCTTTGACATCATGACCCTAAAAGTAATCAGTTCATTGGCTCTGCAAGATACATACATGTTGATAATGTGTTCACAAGCTATTTTTGCATACATAATGAGTCCTGTGACCTTTGACCATATGACCCCGAAATCTACTCAGTTCATTGGCACTGCAAGATACATACATGTCTGAGTTTGATTGTAATCCGTCCATCGGTTCTAATGATGTGATCACAAGCTATTTTGCATACAGCCCCATGACCTTTGACCTTGTGACCCCTAAATCTAATCAGTTCATTGGCTTTGCAAGATACATACATGACCCAAGTTTGGCTGTAATCCATCAATCGATTCTTGAGAAACATGATCATGAGCTGTTTTTGCATACATAATGAGCCCTGTGACCTTTCACCTTGAGATCCCCAATTCAAAATCATTTCATTGGCTCTGCAAGATACATACATGACCCAAATTTGGTGGGAATCCATAGATCGGTTCTTGAGATAACATGATCACGAGAACGGGGCGTACGGACGGACAACCCCAAAACAGAATGCCTCCCCCTACTTTGTAGCGTAGGCATAAAAATCAAAGGATGGACAAAACAGTGTATGAACATGTACATTTCTGAGGGGAACCTGATTGGAAACAAACATACGGCGTATCATTTCATGATGCAAGTAGAGGATTTCATTTTTTTTTAAAGACCCTCAGTCTTTTTCTTGATCTAATGAAATAGGAGCGTTTAAAACTGACTTTAAATTGATTGACTCACCTCAACTCCACACACACAGTAAAATATACTGTTATCAATTTCAGTGAAATTTAGATACTTCTCATTCAGTGGCACCACAGCAGTCTGTAACGAAACAGAAAAGGAAAAAGAAAATCACAAAAATTTGAACTATTTTTACAAACAATAATAGAAAAATTAAACAAGAACTTACTGTTTGATCTATATTTCATGAGAGAGTAGTAGGAAGAGATTACATGAGAATAATCTGTAAACAAGCTTTGTTTCTCAAAAAAAAACAATTCTCGTAGGCCAAACAAAATTTCACATAAAATTTGACTGCTCTGCAATGAGAAGTTACTTCTCAGTAAAACCATGCAAAGAAGTGATATGACTGTGCATGCGCGGGATGGGTTCTCATGGGAGCTCTTACGGAGACTCATGAAATAAAATATTCAAATATTTACTGCTTTGAGGGGCACAGTTCAAACTATTGCTCAAGGTGACCCCGATACTGTACTGTACAGTGCCCCTAGACAAATTCAAGGGGCATAGAGTAGTCCAGAGATCAACAGGAGCTATAGTTTTAACCGTGACCCCAAAAATATGAATTTCCATGTTATCGTTCATGTGAATATTCAGAACCTTTATCATGTAGACTACACATGTTTGAATATCCAAAAATAATTGGTATTGCAAAGTCTGATCAAAGTCTAATCCCAAAGTATGCATTGGGGCTTACTTGTAAGGCATGAGATATTTATTATTGCTGTCGTTCCGATGCAGGATCCTGCAATACGCGCTGCAGAACGATCGACGCGATGATTAGTGACAGGAGTACAAATATTATACAACACTGCGCCAGAACGCGTCGGCGTGATAATCTTCCGACTGCAGTAGGATGAATTGATTTAACATATCGTCGGCCTTATGCCAAAAGGGCCTTAACCCGATTTTGGGGGTTATTGAGTTATTAATATCACCTTGTAGATTTCATCATTCTCTTTAAAATGATGTGCTTCACTTGTTGAAATTCGATTTATTTATGAAGATAATTATGAATTTCAAAAGGGCCTTAACGCGTATCTCATCTTTTTCCTTACGCCAAAAGGGCCTTAACCTCCACGGATGATCCATTTGCGTTAGGAGGGCCTTTCTGGCAAACTAAAGGTGTTGCGAAACAAGAAAATTTCCTTATGCCAAAAGGGCACTAACTATGCGCGCGTACGCGCGCATAGTTACGCGCATAGTTACGCGTAAGATAACGGCAGGTTAAGGCACTTTTGGCATAGCGCCGCGTAGGTTACGCCCCTTTTGGCATAATGCCGAGTAGGTTACGGCCCTTCTGGCATAACATACGCTAACATACGCTACATTCAAGCCTTATGCCAAAAAGGCCCTAACATGTTTTTTGCACATAGCATGTACAATTCTGAATATTTTATAACAAATTTAACACATTTCATGTAAAACTTAATAACTTAACACATTTATCGAAATTGGCTTCAAAAGCAAAAAAACGACCACAAACTTTTGATTATTAGAGAGGCCAAAACCTTTAAACGCGATTATCTCGGAATGGCCAAAAGCAGTTAAGGCCCTTTTGGCATAAGGCCGACGATATATACGCGCAGCGCTGGCAAGCGTTTAAGCCGGTACACTGCACATGCGCACGACGCAAAATTATATATCGAGTGTCCCGACATTGACATTTCTATATTATAAACAAGTCGGAGTTAAAATAACTTCTACCACAGTTGTGCGTGTGTTTATAAACATGACATTTACAAATAATTTCTACGTACAATCGTGCGTTTGTTTATAAACATGACGGAGTTAAAATAATTGCTACTACAACTGTTTGGTTGTTTTTAAACATGACGGAGTTAAAATAATTTCTACTACAACTGTTTGGTTGTTTTTAAACATGACGGAGTCAGTTAAAATAATTTCTTCTAAGACCGTGTGTTTGTTTATATTACATGGCGGAGTTTAAATAACTTCTACTACAAATTATGTGCGTTTGTTTATGAGCATCAGGGAGTTAATATAATTTCTACAATTGCATGTGAGTAATTTGTTTATAAACATGACATTTAATCATAATTTCTACTACAATCATGCGTTTGTTTATAAACATGATGGAGTTAAAATAATTTCTACTACAACATGGTATTTGGTCGTTAAACATGACGGAGTTTATAATTATTTCTTCTAAGACCGTGTGTTTGTTTATAAAAATGACAGAGTAAAATAAATTGTACTACCACCGCGCTTTTGTAAATGACAGAGTTAAAATAATTTCCACTACAACTGTGCGTTGGTTATAAACGCGACAAAATAATTTCTACTAAATCTACATACGAACACACATGACGGAGTTATGATAGAATTTCTAGGTCATCACAACTGAACCCAACGCTATATCCACACACACAAAAACACGCACGTGTTCAGCTCATGTCCAACACACTGGTTGGGCGTACCAGGGATCCCTGGGCTTACGTTGGTGGGTGGTGTTAATTGCAAGCCTGTGCCAATCGATAATCAGCTTTGAGACTAATTTCTTTAAAAGTTTATCCATTCAGAATGTTAAAGGAGTGCTGCTGTATATCCAAATCATAATGAAACTGTCTTCGACTCGAAAAGGGTCTTCTCATTGGCTAAATAATAATTTGCAAGTTTATTTTTTGAAAGCAAATATTTGTTTTCAGTTGTCATTTATTCTCCTGAGGTATTCCAAGTAGTATGAAGTCTGAATTGGCAGACTATGCAAGCCCTTTCAGTTTGAGCTGGCTGGGGCGTGTCATATATCTTAGATAAGAACTGTCAAAACATGTCTGGGAAATGTAAAAAAAAAACTGTAACGTAACCCCTCTTACTTTTATGACAATGAGATTGCCTACAAGTATTAGGCTATGGTATGCGACAAATTTCTTCCAGCAAAGAGCCATCCAGGGAAGGGGGGGGGGGGGGGGGGTATTTTGATGTGAAATATTTTCAATCAAAAGTCGCCACCACGTTCTACCTCATTTTCTTTTTCTTTCGCAATTTTTGGAATCCTTTCATATGAATATATTTTAAGTCATGACCTTTTTATATAGGTATGCGAATTTTATATTTTTGACGTAACCTCAAAGGGTGAGTTAAAAGCACACAGCTATGATAACAATTTGGCAAATTGAAATTCATAATTACTATCATTTCGTCTACAACTATAGTTCATCTAATAAACAAGGAATTACACCCCAAGAGTCTGTTGGCCATTCCGATAGGCCATGATTTCTTGTCGAATATAGAGACTTTTTTGCGATCGGGCGTGGGGATGGGGGTTGGGGGGGGGGGGGAGGAGGGGAACTGAATTCAGACAAGGATTAATAGTCGAGAACGGTACAACGAATCGTCTTCTTTCTATTATTGAAATGTCAAAGCTTCCGTGCGGGAGGGGGGGGGGGGGGGGGGGGTACTGAATTCAGACAAGGATTAAGAGTCTAAAATGTTACAACGAATCGTCGTCTTTCTCTAATAATTTAATGAAATGTCAAAGCAGTTCCGCGCGGGAGGGGGGGGGGGGGGTACTGAATTCAGACAAGGATTACGAATCGTCTTCTTTCTCTAATAATTTAATGTTAACGCTTCCGAGCTGGAGGGGCGGGGGAACTGAATTCAGACAAGGATTAATAATCGAGAACGGTATACAACGAATCGTCTTCTTTCTCTATAGTAATTTAATGAAATGTCAAAGCTTCCACGCTTCGCGCTGGAGGGGAGGGGGGGGGGGGGACTGAATTTAGATAAGCATTAATAGTCGAGAACTGTACAACGAATTGTCTTCTTTCTCTAGTAACTTAATGAAATGTCAAAGCTTCCACGCTTTGCGCTGGAGGGGGGGGGGGGGGCTGAATTTAGATAAGCATTAATAGTCGAGAACGGTACAACGAATCGCCTTTTTTAAAAATAATTTAATGAAATGCCATATTTCCGCCTTGGAGGGGGGGGGGACTGAATTTAAATAAGCATTAATAGTCGAGAAATCGTCTTCTTTCTCTAATAATTTAAGAAGATGTCATAGCTTCCGCGCGGGACGGGGGGGGGGGGGCTGAATTCAGACAAGGATTAAGAGTCAAGAACGGTATACAACGAATCGTCTTCTTTCTCTAATGAAACGTCAAAGCTTCCGCACGGGACGAGGGGGGGGGGGGGGGGGGGACTAAATTCAGACAAGGATTAAGAGTCAAGAACGGTACAACGAATCGTCTTCTTTCTCTAATAATTTAATAAAATGTCAAAGCTTCCGCACGGGACGGGGGGGGGGGGGGGGGTTGGGGCTGAATTCCGACAAGGATTAAGAGTCAAGAACGGTACTACGAATAGTCTTCTTTCTCTAATAATTTAATGAAATGTCAAAGCTTCCGCACGGGACGAGGGGGGGGGGACTAAATTCAGACAAGGATTAAGAGTCAAGAACGGTACAACGAATCGTCTTCTTTCTCTAATAATTTAATGAAATGTCAAAGCTTCCACGCTTCGCCCTGGAGGGGGGGGGGGAACTGAATTCAGACAAGGATTAATAATCGAGAACGGTACAACGAATCGTCTTCTTTCTCTAGTAATTTAATGAAATGTCAAAGCTTCCATGCTTCGCGCTGGAGGGGAGGGGGGGGGGAACTGAATTTAGATAAGCATTAATAGTCGAGAACGGTACAACGAATTGTATTCTTTCTCTATTAATTTAATTAATGTCAAAGCTTCCGCACGGGACGGGGGGGGGGGGGGGGGGCTGAATTCAGACAAGGATTAATAATTGAGAACGGTACAACGAATCGAGTTATTTCTCTAATAATTTAATGACATGTCAAAGCTTCCACGCTTCGCGCTGGAGGGGAGGGGGGGGGGGGACTGAATTTAGATAAGCATTAATAGTCGAGAACTGTACAACGAATCGTCTTCTTTCTCTAATAATTTAATAAAATGTCAAAGCTTCCGCACGGGACGGGGGGGGGGGGGGGTTGGGGCTGAATTACGACAAGGATTAAGAGTCAAGAACGGTACTACGAATAGTCTTCTTTCTCTAATAATTTAATGAAATGTCAAAGCTTCCGCACGGGACGAGGGGGGGGGGGGACTAAATTCAGACAAGGATTAAGAGTCAAGAACGGTACAACGAATCGTCTTCTTTCTCTAATAATTTAATGAAATGTCAAAGCTTCCACGCTTCGCGCTGGAGGGGAGGGGGGGGGGGGGACTGAATTTAGATAAGCATTAATAGTCGAGAACGGTACAACGAATTGTATTCTTTCTCTAGTAATTTAATGAAATGTCAAAGCTTCCGCACGGGACGGGGGGGGGGGGGGCTGAATTCAGACAAGGATTAATAATCGAGAACTGTACAACGAATTGTCTTCTTTCTCTAGTAACTTAATGAAATGTCAAAGCTTCCACGCTTTGCGCTGGAGGGGGGGGGGGGGGCTGAATTTAGATAAGCATTAATAGTCGAGAACGGTACAACGAATCGCCTTGCCATATTTCCGCCTTGGAGGGGGGGGGGGGACTGAATTTAAATAACCATTAATAGTCGAGAAATAGTCTTCTTTCTCTAATAATTTAAGAAGATGTCATAGCTTCCGCGCGGGACGGGGGGGGGGGGGGGGGGGCTGAATTCAGACAAGGATTAAGAGTCAAGAACGGTATACAACGAATCGTCTTCTTTCTCTAATGAAACGTCAAAGCTTCCGCACGGGACGAGGGGGGGGGGGGGGGGGGGGGACTAAATTCAGACAAGGATTAAGAGTCAAGAACGGTACTACGAATAGTCTTCTTTCTCTAATAATTTAATGAAATGTCAAAGCTTCCGCACGGGACGAGGGGGGGGGGGGGGGGGGGGGGACTAAATTCAGACAAGGATTAAGAGTCAAGAACGGTACAACGAATCGTCTTCTTTCTCTAATAATTTAATGAAATGTCAAAGCTTCCACGCTTCGCCCTGGAGGGGGGGGGGGGGAACTGAATTCAGACAAGGATTAATAATCGAGAACGGTACAACGAATCGTCTTCTTTCTCTAGTAATTTAATGAAATGTCAAAGCTTCCATGCTTCGCGCTGGAGGGGAGGGGGGGGGGGGAACTGAATTTAGATAAGCATTAATAGTCGAGAACGGTACAACGAATTGTATTCTTTCTCTATTAATTTAATGAAATGTCAAAGCTTCCGCACGGGACGGGGGGGGGGGGGGCTGAATTCAGACAAGGATTAATAATTGAGAACGGTATACAACGAATCGTCTTCTTTCTCTAATAATTTAATGAAATGTCTAAGCTTCCGCACGGGACGAGGGGGGTGGGGGGGGGGGGGGGGGGGGGACTAAATTCAGACAAGGATTAAGAGTCAAGAACGGTACAACGAATCGATTTTTTTCTCTAATAATTTAATGACATGTCAAAGCTTCCACGCTTCGCACTGGAGGGGGGGGGGGGGGAACTGAAATCAGACAAGGATTAATAATCGAGAACGGTACAACGAATCGTCTTCCTTCTCTAGTAATGTAATGAAATGTCAAAGCTTCCACGCTTCGCGCTGAAGGGGAGGGGGGGGGGGGACTGAATTTAGATAAGCATTAATAGTCGAGAACTGTACAACGAATTGTCTTCTTTCTCTAGTAATTTAATGAAATGTCAAAGCTTCCACGCTTTGCGCTGGAGGGGGGGGGGGGGGGGGCTGAATTTAGATAAGCATTAACAGGGCTGCCAACTCTCACGCAATCTGCGTGAGTCTCACGCAATTCACCCCATTCTCAAGCTCTCACGCTGATCATAGGAACTCTCACGCTGAACCCCGAAAATAGAAACTAAAAAAAAAAAAATTCTATTATATCGGATATTCAATATCACTGCAGAAAGTTTCAACCTTTTTTTTAACCACACATGCGCAAAGCTAAACCATCAATGCAAATTGGTTTCGGTTTGCCGCGCAAAGACAAGATAGTGAATTGCGATTGGCTTATCCTGCGTGTACGAGTGACGTCAGCACTTTACTATGAAGCGGGGTTTTTGTGCGAGACACGACAAGCGAGTGTCGATGCCATGGCCTGTCATCGCTGTACATCGCGCCCGGCCCCCAGCCCGGCCCGGCCCGGGTGGCTCAGTGTTTGCGATCGGATAATGGGCCTGGGCCGTCCTCTTTAGCCCTCTACGACCAGATCGGCCATATGGTACAGTACTTCAGGCTTCAGCCGGTACAGGTGAATTTAAACTCTTGTCTTGAAATATTGAAATTCATGGTTTCGAACGTTTATACGAGAGTAAGAATGATTTTGGAAGGGTGCTTGTATATAATTGATATGGCAGTTATATTAACTGTGTTAATGTTAATGTTCTGTGTTCTAATGTTCTGACAAGATAGTGAATTGCGATTGGCTTATCCTGCGTGTACGAGTGACGTCATCACTTTACTATGAAGCGGGGTTTTTGTGCGAGACACGACAAGCGAGTGTCGATGCCATGGCCTGTTTATACGAGAGTAAGAATGATTTTGGAAGGGTGCTTGTATATAATTGATATGGCAGTTATATTAACTGTGTTAATGTTAATGTTCTGTGTATTCTATTGAGAACGAAATTTTGATTTAATTTTTTTCAAAAAAGAGTGTGTTAAGACTTAAGAGTGTGACTGTGTCTGAGGTTCAACTGCTAAGCTTATAAAGACAGTTGATTTGGAATAATGCACTTACAAATGTGGAAGTTTTTATTTTTTCAAGGTCAGTGTACTTCATGAAATCAATTAGCGGCAGTGGCGTAGACAGGTTCGTACACCTGGGGGGGATGACTCAGGGGCGGATCTAGCTTTTTGCTAAGGGGGGGGGTTGACCACAATAATGACGATGCGGAGCATCGTCCACGAGCCGCGAAGCGGCGAGCCGATTTTTTTTTGGGTGTTTATTTGAACCCCGTAAGTGATGTTTTCCTGGCATCTATTAACACAATGGAGACCATAAAAAGCAGTGCATGATAACGTCTTTTTAATAAATAATAATAATAAATTACATTTATAAAGCGCTTAATACAATGTTTCTAAGCGCTTAACATACAAGTAAGGTACAACATAAAATAAACATACAGCAATAATAATACATAATTCTAATAATAACATTACAGATAATTAAAACTGCCCTATAAATTACTATTACCGGTAAACAAAAAATACTTCAAACTTGCCTTAAAAGACTCTACAGATGGGGATTGACGAATAATAATCGGTAAACTGTTTCATAATTTAGGGGCTGCAATGGCAAAAGTACGATCTCCGTAACGGGTATTGGTTCGGGGACCAGGGGCGTATTGGAAATTAGCATGTGTAGTTGACCGTAATGAACGTGATGGAACAATAGGTTTGAGAAGGTCGTTTAAATATGATGGAGCATAACCATGTTTAATTTTGAATACTAACAAAAGAATCTTAAATTGAATGCGAGTTAAAATAGGTAGCCAATGGAGAGATCTAAGAATAGGAGTTATGTGTTCATATTTTCTGGTTTTGGTAATGAGACGGGCTGCCATGTTCCGAATACGTTGGAGTGGAGAAATGGTGGAATCTGGTAAGCCAAAGTACAATCCGTTACAATAATCTAAATGGGAAGTCACAAAAGCGTGGATCAATCGTTCTGTAGACTGTCTGTCCAAATATTTTCGAAGTTTACTAATCCTGGAGATACCAAAGGCAGCCGTCCGACAAGTATTTCTGATGTGTTGTTTCATATTCAGTACATTATCAACAGTGACGCCGAGGTTACGAACTACTTTTGAAGGTACGATTTTAACGCCAGCAGCATCCAAGCACGGCAGACTGCAAGAACTTCTAAACTGCCAGGTGATGTGTAGTACCTCAGTCTTAGATTGATTTAACTTGAGTTTATTCGAAGAAGACCAGGACATGACATCGGAGACGCACTCGCTCAGTTTATGCATAGAGCCTACGTGATCTTTGGATGTCATGGTCACATACAACTGGGTGTCGTCGGCGTACATGACATGATGAATGTCCCGATGGGAAGAGGTGACCGCACTCAACGGACCAGTGTACAGGATGAACTCCAGTGGTCCTAGGACAGACCCTTGAGGAACACCCCAGGGCAGGGGAAATGATCTGGAAATAGAGTCATTTACAACGATGTGCTGTTTGCGATTATCCAAGTACGACTCAAGCCACTTCAGAGCACACCCCTTGATGCCATAGCTTCGCAGGAAACGATCAATCATAGTTGTATGGTCAATAGAGTCAAACGCAGCAGTGTAATCAAGGAGCACCAGCACAGCCTCATGACCCTTATCAACTGCAAGAAGAACGTCATTGAAGACTCTGATCAATGCCGTTTCAGTTGAATGGAACTGTCGATAAGCCGACTGCATCTCAGGAAACAACTTTTGTTTATCAAGGTACACCCGAAGCTGAGAAGCAACGATTTTCTCAAGGATCTTAGCAAGGAATGGCAGGTTTGCTATGGGCCTGTAGCTTTTAAAGTCATCTGGATTTAGGCCAGACTTCTTCAAAAGAGGTACAACGTGAGATGTTTTGAAAAGTTCTGGGACAGTACCAGAAGACAGAGAAGAGTTCATTATGTGTGTAATGGATGGTACTAGTTCATCAAGGCACCATTTCACTAAATGAGTTGGCATAGGATCCAAACGACAAGACTTGGAAACAGAGTTCTTAATCAGTTTTCTCACCTGTGTTTGCGTAACAGGCTCAAACTGCTGGAACTCACAAGCACATGAAAGGGTTTCATCAGGGAGGTTTGAAGGGGGGAAATGTTGTCACAATCTTTCGAATTTTATCAAGGAAGAACTCTCCAAAATCGTTCGCTAATTCCTCGTCCGAGCTGCGATCAGGAAAAACTGAGTCAGTTTTGGGAATGGTGAGCTTACTAACCAGCTTACTAACCAGCTTGAAGAGCGAAATGGGAAGTCACAAAAGCGTGGATCAATCGTTCTGTAGACTGTCTGTCCAAATATTTTCGAAGTAACAGTTAAATACACAGTTATATCCAGAGTTATCATGTGTTTGGTTAAGTTACCAGATGAGTTAAATATCTTCTCACAATATTTGCACTTGAAAGGGTTTCTCTCCAGCGTGCGTTCTTTTTTCTTTTTTTTTCTTTTTTTCTTCTTTTTTTTTTTTTTTTTTTTTTTTTTTTTTGGGGGGGGGGGGTTTAAACCCCCTAACCCCCCCCGTAGATCCGCGCCTGTTTAATCTTGTGGTTATCTTGTGGTTTCCCAACCACAAGATAACCACAAAATACTTGTAAGATTTTCTTTTTTTTACCGTCTGAATTGGCTTTCACCGTGTGAATGCGGCTAATAACAATAAACACAATTACAATAATGATGAGGATTATTATTATCATCATCATAATTATTATTATTATTAATATTATAATTGTTATCATTATTATTATTACTATTATTATCATCCTTATGACTTATTAAGTAAGCAAATATCATTCCCCAAAACCTGGGGGGGATGATTGTACATGCCATCCCCCCCACCTTGTGAGGTGGGGGGGGATGCATCCCCCTCATCCCCCCGTTGTCTACGCCCCTGATTAGCGGTAACCTATTTGAATCCTGCCTTATGTATTTGTGGAATCAGGGTTAAAGTATGCACCAGATTGCATCATTTCAATTGCAAAATTGTAAAAGCTCCCTACGTGGAAGGGGGGGGACACCCCCCTTCCACACCATCCCTCCCTCGGGCGCTTCGCGCCCTCGCAATGTCTCACTCCAAACTCTTTCCAAAGGTTGGCAGCCCTGCATTAATAGTCGAGAACGGTACAACGAATCGTCTTTTTTAAAAATAATTTAATGAAATGCCATATTTCCGCCTTGGAGGGGGGGGGGGGGGGGACTGAATTTAAATAAGCATTAATAGTCGAGAAATCGTCTTCTTTCTCTAATAATTTAATGAAATGTCAAAGCTTCCGCACGGGACGGGGGGGGGGGGGCTGAATTCAGACAAGGATTAATAATCGAGAACTGTACAACGAATTGTCTTCTTTCTCTAGTAACTTAATGAAATGTCAAAGCTTCCACGCTTTGCGCTGGAGGGGGGGGGGGGCTGAATTTAGATAAGCATTAATAGTCGAGAACGGTACAACGAATCGCCTTTTTTAAAAATAATTTAATGAAATGCCATATTTCCGCCTTGGAGGGGGGGGGGGGGACTGAATTTAAATAAGCATTAATAGTCGAGAAATCGTCTTCTTTCTCTAATAATTTAAGAAGATGTCATAGCTTCCGCGCGGGACGGGGGGGGGGGGGGGGACTAAATTCAGACAAGGATTAAGAGTCAAGAACGGTACAACAGAATCGTCTTCTTTCTCTAATAATTTAATGAAATGTCTAAGCTTCCGGACGGGACGAGGGGGGGGGGGGGGGGACTAAATTCAGACAAGGATTAAGAGTCATGAACGGTACAACGAATCGTCTTCTTTCTCTAATGATTTAATGAAATGTCTAAGCTTCCGCACGGGACGAGGGGGGGGGGGGAGGGGGGGGACTAAATTCAGACAAGGATTAAGAGTCAAGAACGGTACAACGAATTCGTCTTCTTTCTCTAATAATTTAATGAAATGTCAAAGCTTCCACGCTTCGCCCTGGAGGGGGGGAAAAACTAAATTCAGACAAGGATTAATAATCGAGAACGGTACAACGAATCGTCTTCTTTCTCTAGTAATTTAATGAAATGTCAAAGCTTCCACACTTCGCGCTGGAGGGGAGGGGGGGGGGGGGGACTGAATTTAGATAAGCATTAATAGTCGAGAAATCGTCTTTTTTTCTCTAATAATTTAAGGAAATGTCATATCTTCCGCGCGGGACGGGGGGGGGGGGGGGTGGACTGAATTCAGACAAGGATCAAGAGTCAAGATTGGTACAACGAATTGTCTTCTTTCTCTAGTAATTTAATGAAAATGTCAAAGCTTCCGCACGGGACGAGAGGGGGGGGGGGGGACTGAATTTAGACAAGGATTAAGAGTCAAGATCGTCTTCTTTCTCTAATTATTTCATGAAATGTCAAAGCTTCCGCACGGGACGGGGGGGGGGGGGGGGGTCTGAATTCAGACAAGGATTAATAATCGAGAACGGTACAACGAATCGTCTTCTTTCTCTAGTAATTTAATGAAACGTCAAAGCTTCCGCACGGAACCCGGGGGGGGGGGGGGCTGAATTCAGACAAGGATTAATAATCGAGAACGGTACAACGAATCGAGTTCTTTCTCTAATTATTTAATGACATGTCAAAGCTTCCACGCTTCGCACTGGAGGGGGGGGGGGAACTGAAATCAGACAAGGATTAATAGTCGAGAACGGTACAACGAATGGTCTTCTTTCTCTAGTAATTTAATGAAACGTCAAAGCTTCCGCACGGAACGGGGGGGGGGGGGGGCTGAATTCAGACAAGGATTAAGAGTCAAGAACGGTACAACGAATCGTCTTCTTTCTCTAAAAATGTAATGAATGTTAAAGCTTCCGCACGGGACGGGGGGGGGGGGGGGGGTGGGGGGGGGGACTAAAATCAGACAAGGATTAAGAGTCAAGAACGGTACAACGAATCGATTTTTTCTCTAATAATTTAATGACATGTCAAAGCTTCCACGCTTCGCACTGGAGGGGGGGGGGAACTGAAATCAGACAAGGATTAATAATCGAGAACGGTACAACGAATCGTCTTCTTTCTCTAGTAATGTAATGAAATGTCAAAGCTTCCAAGCTGCGGCTGGAGGGAGGGGGGGGGGGGGCTGAATTCAGATAAGCATTAATAGTCGAGAACGGTACAACGAATCGTTTTCTTTGTCTAATAATTTAATGAATAATTATTGTCACTAAACAGATATCGATATTTGACTATTCATTAAAATACTGCAGAAAAGGGATTTAATTCTAAAATCACCACTGAGATATTATTCGCTATCATGAGTCATGACTGGTATCGTGATCTTAGCATTGCGAACTTAAGACTCCTCAATCATATCGATCATAACAATTTTTAATAAAATTGCTGAATTTTATAATCAAAATTTTGAATCATTGCTTCAATTTTCGAAAAAAATAACCGACATGACATGACAAGTAGGGCCTAATTCACACAGGCACATCACAACCACACAAACAAGCAACAAAATAGGCCTACACCGCGAATAGATCGAGGAGCTCGAAATGACTGTCTATATAATAGGAAACACTAGACAAGATTAGTTTCGCATTATTACGATTAGAATTTTATAAAAAGAATCGTGGGTATTAAATAAATAACTTGGTACTTTATCGTCTTTATTAACAATTGATTTTCACATCTAATCCCAATTTTGACTCTCGTAGACTTAATTTCCCCATCAATCTATTCTCTCGCTCTTTCCCTCCCTCCATCTTCCAAGTGTACCCTTCCTCTCCCTCTCTCTTGTCTCCATCTTTCCTCATGTTTGTTTATCAACACCCAAGGAATTGCGGCGCATGGCCTTTGTTCAAACAAAGTTCAAGGGTTCAAATGGGCGGCATTTTGTCTCCTCGCATTCAAATCTCAAAATAGAACTTCAGTTCAGAATTGCGCAATATACGTCTCAGCCAAACATAAACAAAAGGTTTTGATTTTAATGGGTCAAGATTTACGTGCCGATACGTCTTTTTTACACGAGGTCGTGGACAGAATTGAGGTTAGATTTATCATGGAATGTGTTGATAAAACCCAAGCAATCTATATTTTCCATACTTAGATCTATAGCTTGAAATTAAATTGTGAGCAAATAAACTTCACTATTGTAAAACGCATCGATCTATAGGCTTGTAATTAAAACTAATCAGGAATAATCTCAATCACATTGCTCTGCAATTCCAACGCTAGCTAGCTCGCTCACTCCATTTGGCTTGCGCCTATACCATGCGGCGGAGATAGCCAACGTGGCTAGCTAGGCTGCGAGTACGTAGCGGCCGCGCTGTGTCTTCAGCTAGCGCATCCTTTTATGATTGCTGTTCATGTGCGCACTGAAATTCGTCCTCCTGCGTCGCGATGATTTCAAACTAATAATTAAATTTGGAGACTGCAGTCAGGCAAAGTGCGCCTTCGTACCAAATTCGTCCTCTTGCGTCGCGACGATTTCAATTTGATAATTAAATTTGGAGACTGCAGTCAGGCAAAGTGCTGCGTACCAAATCGGCGCCGATCGTTCCATGCAGGATCCTGCATCGGAACGACAGCAATAATAAATATCTCATGCCTAAGTTGTAGCTATACAACCTTGATATCAAAGTACTCTAGAAGAGAGCAGAAAAGCATACTTCTGAAAGTTTAATTGAAATAGCACAAAAATGTATGCATTTTTGAAAGTTGCAGTCACTATTATAGGAATGAGTTCTTGAAATTGGCTGAATCGGTTATGTCTCTGGTATTTAGGGACGGACAATTTTTCCATTTGTTCTCAACAAACAAAATGACTAAAATGCTGATTTTTCAAAAAAATGTATGACTCGGGTTGGTATTTTTTTTTCAGAGGGCCTGTAATAATATATTCTTCATAATATAATATGATTAGTGCCCCAAGGAAGAATGCACTTGGGATAAATACAGAAATTGTTGATATTTTTGTACATGACAAACTGGAGAGATATCCGTCACTACATCACAATCCACTAACAAAATTGCCAATTTGAGATTCGCATAGCTGTTTTAGTGATCATATTTTTCAAGCATTCTTAACTTTTTCATTGTTGATCCGATTCATTTCAAACTTTTGCCATTCTGTTTCTCTGATTTTTTCTGCTTTCATTGAAATGAATTTATTACAAGGGTTGGATTGCTCTTAAATCGCACTAAAGAATGTCCCTGGAAATAAAATGAAATATAATAAATATTATCATCCGTACCTCTAACCCTGGCTGATTGAAGTAAAACACAAACTGTACGGCAAGAAGAACTACAATCTCCTCTGTAAGGCATTCTGTGGAGATAAAACATAGATTTAAAGACACGTCATTATCAATCAATCAAACGATTCATTGTACAAGCACTAAACATCAGCTAGGGGGTTACAATAAATTCATATTGTATCAGCTGGACAAATATTGATTTGTCAAATGTTTTTTGTTGTATATTATCGGGTTATATAATAACTATAAACAAAACAAACAAATAACCCTGATACAGTATACATGTATATAAAATCATGTATATGTCTTTTAACATTGTTTGTTATTTCATGTATTTGTAATCATTTTTTGTGTACAGGACTCTTAGAAAAACAGTATTAATACTGAGAGAGTTACCCTGTTTAAATTTAAAAAAAAAAAAAAAAAAAGTATGAACTGCCCCAACAATTGACCCAATCTCAAATACGATGTTCGATGGTAGATGGAGTCTTCCTTCCACACAGCGCAGGTCAGCACATACGCAGATACGATACCCAGGAAGACGATAAGACAAGGTTTCTTTTGGGTTCCATAGAGAAAGTACAGCATTGTCAACTAAATCCTTGTTTTTTAATATGTTTTACTGAACTGTTGTTCAGGTTTCACTCCCATTATGATTTGATGAGATCTATGTAGGCACCATCATAATCTGAAACTTGTGGTTTATTGGTTCCGAAACTATAACTTATATCAGACTTCTTGACCAATTGTATTTGTACAGGAACCAGAAGCGCCTGCCTGGTTTGCAAAATATACCCATGGCCTGTGCTGCCTTCTATGGCCAAATACTTTAGTTGCAGTACAAATTATCCCCTTGATAACTTAGCC